>JASPKZ010009470.1:0-5000 GCA_030220185.1 Diploptera punctata | reverse complement strand
AGGTCTTCCTCTTCACCTTCTCAATCCTTGTGGGTTCCAATCAAATGTCATTTTTGTGATGTTATCAGTCTCTCTCTTTAACACATGACCAACCCATTTCCATTTTCTACATTTAATTTATTTGCAAAATTGTATTTTGATTTGTTCTCCAAAGTTCTTTATTTGTTGAAGTGTCTAGCCACCATATACCCAAGGTATTCTCAGGTAATAATTTACAAAGATTTACAATTTCTTTCCAATTTGTTTTGTACCTTTCCAAGTTTCACAGACGAATAATAAAATCGATTTCACATTTGAATTAAATAATCTTAGTTTAAGTAAATTCCAGTTGTACCGTAAACAAAATTCCATAAGGTACCGGTACTCAACAGACTCCGTCTACTGGGGAACCGTTGTGCCACTTTCACCCACCATATGAATGGTCTATGGAAGTGTCAACGATATAAACTTATTTCTTAGGCTACATCGTATTTTGCGGGAGATAAGACTGTATACAAGGTAAAATGATACCAATTAATAGGAACTTCCTCCATTTCTTACTTATTTATGACAAAAATATATATATATGTGGGCCTACCTAATCTGACGTTTATGCTTTTTCCATGATGTTGATATATACACGTATATATAATATTATATATATATATATATATATATATATATTGCAAATGCCCCAGGTTGTCTTTCGACATTCCCGATGTTCTCTCCTGGCATGGCGTACTTGTAACCCACTTCTGAGGGTGGGGCGCCTGGAAGGCGGGGTCACGTTGCCCCGATGATATGACGGGTGATGATGACAGTGGTGCGCCAGGAGAGTCTCTAATCCTAAGCTTAATCTAAGATGAAATGAATGATGATGATTGCGATGACCATATGATTTCGGGGACCGTTTGGGCATTAAAGTTTTCCTGACATTTGTCTTACAGGTGAGGAAAAACCCAGATAAAAACATTACCCAGAAAAACTGTCCCGACCGGGGATCGAACCCCGACCCGCTGCGTGACAAGGCAGCACGCTACCTCGAGACTACAGAGTTGGAATATATATATATATATATATGAATATGAAAGTTTTCTTGGGTTTTCCGCGTCTTGGATTCAAGTTCGGCCTCTGGCCACTGATTCCGACGTTTCGGCATGATCCCACATGTCATTATCAAGGAATGATAAGTTCGAGTCACAGGTTTAGGTCTTATATAATAAAATGCATAGATGTTTCGCTGTGGTCCGTTTCCGAAGACGTACACCCATCCAAGGTTTAGTTCTTATGTTGTTAAATACCTTCAGTTTTCAGTATATATATAGGCTACTTTGTTTGCAATTTCATTAGGGGCAGAACTTATGCTCGATGCTAACTCATACATAAATCTGCTGTTATTTTCACCACATCTTCAATGACTTAATGTAGGATGTTTTTCACTAAACTGTTTGAAAATATTCAAAATAATTTGTTCCTCTCGGCTTTCAAATGCTTTCATATAAGCGGCAATTTAAACAACTTAAATTCCAACGCATTCTAATTGCGCATCAGTAAGAGTAAAACAACACTCATTGAATCTATTAAAATTGTAATTATATATTTTAATTTTTTTTATTACTTATATAGCTGTAGTACTACTGGCCGATAGCGAGGAGATACTAAAGGCCAACACGCACACACTATTGAGTAACACTAAGAAATTAGGACTGGAAGTAAATATCAGTAAAACTAAATATATGGTCACACGTAGAAATACATGATATAATGGAAATGGACAGCTAATGACAAATGAGGGAAATTTTGAGGAATTGGCTGAAATCAAATACCTAGGAACAATAATCACAAATAGGAATGAGATGCACAAAGAAATTAAACATAGGCTCAATTCTGGAAATGCATGCTATTATGCATTGCAGAGACATTTGATGTCCCAACTCCTTTCAGAAAACGTTAAGCTGAAAATATATAAAACTATTATTCTACCAGTTATATTATATGGGTGCGAAACATGGACTCTTACTTTAAGGGAGGAAAGGAAATTACGAGTATTTGAGAATAAAGTTCTTAGGAAAATTTTTGGACCAAAGAGAGATGAACAGATAGGTGAATGGAGAAGACTACATAACAATGAACTACATGGTCTTTATCTTGTAGGAAAGCCAGAAGGAAAACGCCCAGTTGGTAGACCAAGAATGAGGTGGGAGAACAACATTAACTATGATTTGAGGGAAGTAGATTATACAGGGAATGATTGGAAAGCATTAGCTCAGGATAGGGATGTATGGAGAGCTTATGTCCGTGCGGCCATGAACCTACGGGTTCGATAGTGCCAGTGAGTAAGTAAGTATTACTTATATAGCTGTGTGCTACATAATATCTTTTCTCTATTTCGAGTGTTAGAGAGAGAACTACATTTTCTTACAAGCTTAAAGGTAAAATCATTATTCGACTAATAAAAATGCAGTTTTATATCTGCTTTGTTTACATTTCAATTGGATGTTAGGTCGGAAGAGGAATAGGAAGCTTGTTTTCCAGTTTTTTTATCATCTTCCTCTCATCTTATGCTTCTGAAACGACTGTTATGGTCTACAAATATATTCCACCCACCTGTTTTCTGAAACTACTCTGTCCATATATCATCTGGAATGAAAACTTGCAATTTCCCTGTTGTAAGAGTAAGGTGCGTGTAGGCAAACAGTTTTCATATACTTTAAAATACACAATAGGTTACACTATGGAGATGCACTATCCCCTCTACTTTTCAATGTTATACGAGAACTTGCCATCAAATCCTTAGAGGATGAAGAAGGCCTACAACTCAATGCTATTAATAAGCTGTTAGTATATGCTGATATGTAGTATTATTAGGCGATAGCTAGAAGATTAGGACCAACACGCACACCCTATTGAGTAATATTAAAAAATTGGGACTAGAAGTAAATCTCAAAAAAACTAAATACATGTTCACACATAGAAATACATTATATTGTAATGGAAATGGACAGTTAACGGAAAATGAGAAAAAAAATTGAAGAAGTGGCTGAATTCAAATACCTAAGAACATAATTACAAATAAGAATGAGATGCAAAAAGAAATTAAACACAGGCTCAATTCTGGGAATTCATGCTATTATGAATTACAGGGAACTGTTGTCCCAACTTCTCTAAAAAAAGTTGAATTGAAATATATATATATATATATATACATATTATTCTCCTAGTTATATGTTATGGTTGTGAAACAGACTCTTATTTTAAAGGAGGAGAAATATTACAAGTATTTGAGAATAAAGTTCTTAGGAAAATTTTTGGGCAAAAGAGAGATGAACAGGCAGGTGAATGGGCAAGCCTACTTATATAACAGTGAGCTACAAGATCTTTATGGGAAACTAGATATAATAAGAACAGTTAAGTCTCGTAGACTCTAAAGGGCATAACATGTAGTACGAATGAGGAATGAAAGAGGGGCTTGAAAATTCCTTCTAGGGAAACCGGAATAAATTCTAAAATTGAGTTTTGTACATTCATGTTCCCTTTTATAACTTAATTTCTAATTTTCTCTCTCCTAGCAGATCTTCTCCAATAGTCCATTTCTGCTAGCATTAATTTTCTTTTCATCTGATAATTTATAGTCCAAACCTCTGAACCGTAAGTCATACACTTCTAACTATTGTTTTAAAAATTTTAACTTTAGTTTCTCTTTTGATATGTTTATCACATAATATTCCATTCAGGACACATATTACATATTTTCCTGAATTTATCTTTGATCTGATTTCCTTTTCCTGGTTCCCATCTTCTATAATTTTTACTCCCAAATATTTGTATTCCTCTATGTGTTTAATTACCCCCATTTCATCTTCCAGTATCAAATCTTGATGAATGTCTCTTATGACATATACTTGGTTTTTTTTTTTTTTTTTTTTTTTTTTTTTTTTTTTCCATATTCAGCTTCAGTCCCCATTTATTATATTCTTGAATCAATTTTCGGGTAAATATTCTATGTCTTCATACTCTTGTGCCAAAATAAGTTGATCATCCGCAAATTGGAGGGAATATATTGTTGATTACTCATCTATTGGAATTCCTATAGTTTTACATTTGTTTTTCCAACTTTCTATAGCCTTTTCTGTATAATTTTATACAATGTGGGTTGGTTTCAAATCCTTTTGATAATAATAATAATAATAATAATAATAATAATAATATAATAATAATAATAAAGTTAATATGGCGGGGGCTGAACCCGGACATGACTGCCGTTATTGTAATCTGTGACACACATTCCTTATCAAAATAACGTGTTTCGATGTTCACAACGTGTGGTTCGCGGACTCAAGAAGCAGGCGGAAATGTAATTTAAACACAAGCTGATAAGAATTTGCTAAAACACTTGCAAGATTTACTTTAAACCAGCTCCGTGTGCAGCAAGCGTTCAAACTCATGAACATCTTTTGAGCCATTTTTAATAATTTTATATTGGTTTGATTCCCATATAAACAGCAGCATTTTTTTTCCTAAAGGGAATTATTCCTACGATCTCCCATGGTCTGGATTTAGGTTAAATTTAGATATAATGACTCTCCTGCCGCATCATTATCCTCTGTCAACTATCATACCATCGGGGTAACATAACTCTGTCATCCAGGCGCCCCAACTTAGGACGTGGGTTACAATTTCGCCAATGCCAAGAGAGAAAACTAGAAATTGTAGGGCCTATAAAGACAACCTGGTGGCACTGATAAAAAATACAATTTTTTATGCATTTCCGCAGAGTAATTATATTATTATTATTATTATTATTATTATTATTATTATTATTATTATTATTATTATTTTAGAATAAAGTACTTAGGAAAATGTTTGGACCAAAGAGAAATGGACAGGTGAATGGAGAACACTACATAACAATGAACTACATGGTATTTATAGGAAGCCAGATATAATAAGAAGAGTCAAGTCTCGTAGACATGTGGCATGTATGGGAAATCAAAGACGTGCTATTGACGCTTCTTGTAGGA
>JASPKZ010009469.1:0-89818 GCA_030220185.1 Diploptera punctata | reverse complement strand
AACATTATGAGGTTATATCATTAATAGTGAGTGGAGAACATATTTTAATCGACTCACCTCATACATTTTCAAACTTCTTTGATACCAACGGTTTCAGACAAAATCATGTCCTTCTTCAGTCATGGCTTCCACTGATGAAATTCCGTGATTTTGATTTCTTTAGTGACATCACTTCTTGTGCTGCCATCTTTCGTTGGATTATAAACTTTGTAATTAAATTTTTATCCACTGGAATATCGAAATTCATAGATCGATATTTATTCTTCTGAATGAATATCATTTCCCAAATTGTCAATTCCAACGGTTTATCCAATTGTTTCAAAAGTTTTGCTTCTTTTTCAATTTTATGATGTTCTAGTAAAATATATGCAGCAATTGCTGATTTTTCAATTTCACAATTTTTAATATTTCTAAAATGTTCTTTAGTGCGTGTTTCCAAATTCCTTTTTGTTTTTCCTGTGTATACTTTGCTACAATCATTACAATTCAATTTTATCAGTGGAAGCCATGACTGAAGAAGGAGATGATTTTGTCTGAAACTGTCGGTATCAAAGAAGTTTGAAAATGTATGAGGTGAGTCGATTAAAATATGTTCTCCACTCACTATTAATAAATATACATGTTACGCTTATATCCAATGGATTGCAGAGACTTCATTAATTAAAAAAATATTAATTACTAGTAATTAGCTGAAGGAAATGTTATAATTTATTACCACATTTAGGAGTAAAATTATATTTTTGCATAAAAATCGAAAATAAGCATTTTCCTGCAGAATATGCATTTCTATGTTTATCAAATACCGTTCAAATTGTCTGTGAAGGGACCACTTAACATGTAAATCATTTCAGCATACTTTTTAATGCATAAAACAAAACATGCATTTTGCATACAAATCCGGGTTTTAATTATTATTTATAACATTTTATTACATAACCTCAGTTGTGATAACAATGAACATTAAGAATATTGATATTGAAAATTATGACACATTTTAACTCTTATGTTGAAACAAGAGAAAATGCCTGAATTAAACTTATTCTTCTTATTTACAAACATTTATAAAATAAATTTGAATGTAAAGAAAATTTACTATGATTTCTTCATATCAGCAGCCTGAAATTGTTCGACGAGACATAAAGTTTGCTCGATCATTATCAATGGCAAAATTGAAATTTCCATTTCCACATATGGTGGCAGTGATTATACGAGAGCAAACTCATGGTGATTTGCAACTGATGTCACAAGGAACTGCAGACATCATTCTAGATTCCTGTGTAGATTATTGGGATGGTCATGACCTTTGTCCTTTATCTCCTGCAGACAGGTAAGTTAAATACCTTTTGAATTATAATAAAATAAAAATATTATTAACGAATCACTAATAATTTAATAGTATTTTCTAAGAAGAACTAATATTTATTCAGTATAGAGCCTTTAAAGGGAAAGCATTATTTTTTTATGTAGGATCCTATTAATGTTTGTTGAATAGTTTCTTGATTGTTATAAGTATTTTTTTGGATTACATGGAAAATAAAAAAAATTCATTGTGAATTCTTACGAGAATTGTTAAACCCCATCAGCAATTATTTCCTTATAAATATTCCAAAATGACATCAAATGTAAAGAAAATATTATAAAAATAAGACTAGTTTTTGTTTTGTATGTAGAAAATAAGATTAGATTTCGTTTAACTCTTAATCATTTAGCATACTTCAAAACTATCTTGAGTTGTTGATATATGGTAATGACTGAGAAACCCTGTATTGACTGATTATTGAACTAAAAATCTAATTTATTTAATTAAATTAATAATTTTCATTAGGGAAATATAATAAAACAATATGCTTGACTATATTTAATTATTTTAAATCTTATATGTAAGTATAGTGCATCTGATTCATAGAGTCAGGAAGATTGCCTGCCCACTGCCAGATGAAAGGGCATGCATCTGCCGCTAACAGAGTTAGCATGCTCTTTCAAGTTAAATTGTTAAAACTCAATTACATTATACACATTTTAGTACTTTGCTCACAGAATAAGCTGTATGTGCTATCTGTTTTCCTCATATGCATGTTTCACATCTCAAGAAATTTACATTCACATGCACTAGTTATTTTAGCCGGCCATGGTGGACTAGTGGTTATGCTCCTTGCCTTTGGTCCTGTGGGTCGCACGTTCAAACCTGGCCAGGGTAAATGTGTTTTATAGGATGGAAAAATCCAAGGAGCAAGTCCTATGGGAGGGACTTTAAACCGTGGGTCCCAAGTCTGAAGATTTTCAGGCTCATAAAAGATCCTTATGCCTGAATAAAAAAGCCTCTAAGCAAAATTTGCCGACCTCATCATCCTAGTAATATCTTAGTTACCTAGTGGATGTCTGATTGGGTTGGTATGTTGACCGCATACTATTCATGACATCTATGGGTAAATAAGTTTAACAAAATTAATTTAATTTATTTAACTTTTGTAGGAATTAATCACTATGAGGTTTAATTTATGGTGAAATTAAATGTTTTTTATCTCTCCTCATATAAATCTTCTAAGTAGATCGCGATTTCAAGACCATAATGGTCTCATCTTCAGTACTTCTTTGGCGACTGATGTTATGTTGATAGGAAGAAACTCTTCTTCTTCCCTCTGTTGGTGGACCAATGAATCTCTGTATCAGGTCAAAATTTGTGGGAATTTCAAAGTTCATAAGTTTTCCTTTGTTTTTCTGAATGTGGATCTTTTCCGAAACTGTGAGTTCCTTTTGACAAACAAAAGGAGGTTCATTGGTCCACCAACAGAGGGAAGAAGAAGAGTTTCTTCCGATCGACATAACATCAATCGCCAAAGAAGTATTGAAGATGAGACCGTTATGGTCTCGAAATTGCGATCTACTTAGAAGATTTATATGAGGAGAGGTAAGAAACATTTAATTTCACCATTAACAAAATTAACTTGGTCTAGTAACTCCTAACAGTGGTGAGGCTACGGCTCAACATTGCGCTATGCCATTGATAGATATCTCTAGTTATTCTATTGTAATGGACCTAGTTATTCTTTGTATATATTTTTTAATTCATATAGTGTATGAGGATTAGTTTTATAAAATTTAATTTTTTGCATTTATAAATAAAAAAAATACAAGGTGTAGAATCTGGTGGGCCATAAATGCCTGCTTATAATTCTGTCTCCAAATATCCGGCACATTTTGGTCATGGATTGTGTGAATACTGTATTTACACGTGTACAGATCGCACTTTTTTTACCTAAAATATAAGCTTCAAATTAGGGTGCGGCTTATACATGAAAAACTAGAAAATGAGCTTCATTTTAGAACAATTTTATCTAATTAATTACAAGGCCCACAAACCTTACAAATACTCCAACAAATGTATCCAACATGTGTGTTGTCAGCACTTATTGTTCATCACATTGATGCATCAATGTCACTTTCATCATCACATCCGCTAGAATCCTCACTGCCTGATGAGACGATCCATAATGCATTGTCTTGTGTCCCGTCCATGACATTAGAAATAGATGTCACTTTAAAACTCTTGGTGACCATGTCTTGTGGTACTGAGTCCCATGCTGCAACAATCCATTCACAGATTTGAGTGAGGGAAGGTTTCTTCAATCGTCCGCTCGATGTCATTTCCTTGGAACTGCATCTCCATTCGCGGTAGAAACGTCGCAAATGTGTTTTAAAGGGGCGGTTAATTGAAACGTCAAGTGGTTGTAACATGCTAGTCATTCCTCCAGGTATCACAACCATGTCACACTTTTCACGTTTCTTTTTGTTTTTTTTTTTACACTTTCTGTTAAATGACCTCGGAAACTGTCTATTATCAACATGGATCGCCAACATAAGAGTGCACCTGGTCGCTGAAACCACACTGACTTCAACCAATCCATGTACAGTTCTTCGGTCATCTACCCTTTCTCTTGCACCCTTATGAAAATTCCTGGAGGCAGTTTTTCTTTTGGCAAGGTCTTTCTTTTAAAAATAATGAAAGATGGAAGTTTTCATCCATCAGCAGTGATGCCAAGCATTATGGTGCACCATTGCTTTTCTGCTCCTGCTATTCACACTTGCACAGTTTTTTTGCTAGCCTATTGCTCCTAGGCCATAATCATGCATTTTTCTTAAGTTGAGGACATGTTTTTGGAATGCGAGCAGTTTCTCCTGGTACATATCAGGAAGTTTCTGTGCTTAATGTACGCCGCTAAATTACAAGGTTGTGACCTGTGCAGCAGGCTCTTGTGTGCACGAGGGTCTCTTCAGAGCATGTTTTAGATTAAGGTTATTTCTGGGTTCTACCAGTGTGGAGGACAAGGAATTTGACAATCAGTAACAATGAGTTGTGTAATTAATTAAAAAGGGTTTATTTTGTTAACCTCTTATGAACAACACAATATTCACAACAAATTAATAATATCTTGTAGACTACTTGAGCAAATCTAGATTTCCCTAGTATATTTTACATACGATAGATTGATTCGCACTTTTGGGTAATAATATGGGAGCAACTGGCTCCTCTGAATACTCGTAATATGATAAACTAGCCCACTCTGTTTCATAAGGGAGCTACTGGCTCCTCTGTGATTGTATGAGAGCAACTAGCTCCTCTCTGTATGTACTCGTATGGGAGCTACTGGCCTCACTGTGTTAACAATAAAATTTCTTGGCCTTTTATGTTCATTTCCCAAGGAAGTTTTAAATTATATTTAATTAATGTTGGGAAGTAAACATTATGAGGTATAATCATTAAAATTCATCGGAGAACATCAGTCGGAGTTATGGCTGACGATGAACATGATTATGTTTGAAATCGCGATATCATGGAAGCATGAATCCTATGAGGTGAGTTGTTTAAACAATATGTTCTCCGATGATTTATAAAGTTTTAAAATTGCTCAAGTATTCCCTTTTAACAAAATTTATTGCTTTGCAAATCTGACCATATTCAATCCGTCAGTCAGGCTTGAAACCTTTTCTAAATGAATACACATTTTATAAGCATTAATTTCTCTTCGCTAGGTACATGTACCTGCCAACCCTTGAGTTACCGTTATTCACTGTATAACAGCTTTTGTGTGGTCGGAACCAATAACCAAATTAATTTTAATTCTAGGAATTACTCCTGCCTCAACTGTCATAAATCGCCTTGCCCAGCTGTAACTTGCCTTAAATTCGTTGCACAGAATTTCCATATTCTTGGCTGTCTTTAAGGCCTTCAAACTGTATCATTTCGACGGGATACAGAAAATCTGTCTACCTTTGTTTTTCGTACATCTAGGAAAATTCTTTCTAACTGTGGATATTTCGCTTTCTTTCCGCGGAAAGATTGTCGATGTTGTAATGTGTTTTCAAGTTCATGTTTTGTTTGGATCCACCATTGCACATTTTATTCGTCTACATCAAACTTTCTTCCTTCTGTCCTATTTCTGTGTTCTGCTTTATAGCGCACTACTTTTAGCTTGAATTTGGAGGTATAGCTTGCTCTGCACCGACCCACGTGTACATACAGTAAACAGGAATGACAATGAATAACGTACCTCCAACTGACTGTTCATTTTACCCTTGTGTTAATGACTGAGCAGCAGCCCGAATGTACTGTTACATAGCCGGTAACAAAAGCTTTGGAATTTACAACATTACCAGATTTTAAAGTGATGTAGGCCTACTTCTGTTGACTGCACTGACTCTTAGCAAAAATATAAGACATATTTTTTCCCTAATTTATTATCGCAAAACTTGGGTCGGCCTTACATGCATGTGACCTACATGTGCATAAATACGGCATACATTGTTACATTGTCTTGTTGGAAATATACCAAGAGATGCTTCACATAACATAGAGGTCGCAAATGTGACTGATGTACTGCTGTATTTCATGGTCGGCTGCTGGCCATAACCTGCATCTACCCCAAGGGCTTTTCTTAAGGGCAATAGTGGATCACTTTATCTTTTTGTTGAGATGTCATGTGGTCAGCATGTGACTTCCCAATCATTATAGCAGGCTTTCTCAACCTGGAGTCACTTATTATAGCTACGAAATTTTTAATGATGCTGGGTGGGCAGTAGTTTCTTACTGGCTGAAACTCCATGAGAATATTACTGATGTACCTGGAACTATTTATTGTTTCTTGATAGAAAATCAATTCAATAATTCTATAGCCATTGATGGCACACCACACCTCTCTTTTGTACATTGGAGATTAATGCACAATATCTGTCATTAATGATGATATGTGTTCAAGTAGATGAAACCATGTCTCATCAGAAAAAAATGAATTTTACATCAAGTTCATTATTTAATATGACATAATTGTATTGGTTTCTCAGACAAGTTAAAGGATGTACAAAAAAAACTTGATAAAATTAGAAATGAAGATATAAGAGAAAAATTAAAAATGCAGCCTTTATTGGATAAAGTCACGAATTATAGACAAAATTGGATTGATCACTTAACTGGAATGAGTAAGGAGAGATATCTACTGCTAGCAAGAAATTATGAAGCAAGAGGAAGATGTGATGTTGGAAGACCTAGAAAAGTTGGGCTGATGCATTATGAGGTCAGAACGGGCAATTGCCTAATCCTCGGAGTGATGATACGATGATGGTGATGATAATTGAATTGAAAATGTTTACACTTCACCTCATAAAAATATATATTTCTCACTTGACTAGTTTCAGAGGCAATCACCTCCATTATCAGCTAAACTCCAACTCTTCATTATCTTAATAAAAATTACAATGGAAGTAACATTATGAGATAATTTACAATTTATATCATGAATCAGAAAAATCTTTTTACATATTACCTCATAAAACTCTGTGATTTTCTCAAGATCGGTTTCTGGAGCCATTGCTCCTATCCTCAGCCAAAACTCCGAGTATTGAAATTCTTCCATTATCGTCAACTTTCAAATTGCCATCTGATGCCGATTTTATGAATTTTGATTTTAAATTTTGCTTGCTGGGAATTTCAAAATTCATGAATTTGTATTTGTTCTTTTGAATGTATATCTTTTCCCTAACTGTTAACTCCAAAGGCTTCTCCATATATTTTAAAAGTTTACTTTCTCTTCCAATTTTGTGATTCTCTGGCAAACTACGAGCTGAATTGCTGATCTTTCAATTTCACCATTTTTAATATTTCGAAAATGTTCTTTTGTACAAGTCTCTAAATTCCTTTTAGTTTTTCTTTTATATACTTCACTGCAGTCATTGCAACTAATTTGATAAATTCCAGATTTTTTACTATCTGGGGCATTAACCCTTTTTTTTGTTATTAGAAGATTTCCCAGTCTAAATTTGTTTATCAGTTGACTTTTTAGGAATTCATCAGTGTCAATGTAATATTGAATTTGTTAAATATGTTCTGTGTGTTTCAGGATGGTAAGTAATTTTCTTGAATTGTTTTCCTTCCTTGGAATCAGATTGTAGTGTGATGTATGTCTTTTTTGTTGTTTGAATTTTTTAAACTTATTTATTATCTTCTTTCCAATGCCATTTAATCTAGCTATTTTAAAATATGATTGCTATTCTTTCTTAAAATTCTCTTCATGTAATGTTTGTTAATCTGTATATTAAATTGTTGAATATTGCATGTTTATGTACCTGAATATTTAATGTAATTATCTGTATGGGTATCTTTCCTATGAATATTGATTTCAGTTTTTTGTTGCTGTTTATTTCTAATTGTATTTAGGTCCAGAAACTGGTCCTGTGAAAATCATGGAGTTTTTTGAGGTGAGATGTAAAAGATTTCTCTGATTCATGATATACATTATTCATTATTTACTTTCTTTAACATTCAGTTACATAAGTAAAACCTGCTGTTATAATCTTGAGACTGTAATTCATGAAATTAATGAATTTTGTAAAGTTTTAATTTCAATATTTTGTTCCCACACCTGCAGATGTTTTACATACCCCTGTCTGCTGTGCTAAACATGACTTGTGTGTACTAATAAATATATTATATTCAATGTCACCAGTTTTTGTCATTTCAACATTTCTGATATTCTCTCCTGGCATTGGCATATTATAATACACTTTTGAGGTTGGGGCACCTGAAAGACAAGTTTATGCTGCCCATGTGATATGGTAGGTGATAATGGTGGTAATGATGCATCAAGAGAGATCTTAATCACGAACTTAATCTAATGAGATGAATATGATAAAGATGGCCAGATGATGTTCGGGAACCATTTGGGCCTTAAAATTTCCTGACATTTGTCTTACAGGGAGGAAAAACCCCAAAAATACCTTACCCAAGAAACTTGTCCCGACCAAGACTTGAACTCGAGCCTACTGCTTGACAAGGCAACATGCTACCTCGATACCACAAAGGTGGACATGGATTAAAAAATTCAGTTTATAAAAATAATCACCATATGCTAAATGAACTAAAAGAAAGTATAAAATAATAATTAGGTCCATTAAAGGGGAAGGACTAATGTGTGTGAATCAAAATTCCTTGAGAAGGTGTATAAATGAAAATGGACAGGACATACAGCATTTTCTGTAGGTAAATACCAACAATATGAATGATGTATATCTAAGTTTTAACAGTTAACTTGCGAGAGCATGCTGTCTTTATTAGTAGCAGATGCATGGCCTCCTATCCAGCAAGGAGGTGACACATACACATTATAACATATTTATATGTTTTGAAAATAAACTATTATTACTACTTAAGGTAGAATATGTTTATCACTCACCTCATATTGAACAATATGAGGTGAGTGATAAACATATTCTACCTTAATGAATATACCTCATAGTGAGAATTCCTAAAATAAGTATTATTACTACTTTTGTTTTTGCCATTGCTGTTATTTAAAATAAAAACTGAAGTTTTCAGAACTAGTGGAATGGATTTTTCGAGAAAGTTATATACAACCAATGATCAATAGAATTCTTTCTCACAAACATTTTAGCTGCTTTTTTTTAAATATGATTTATCCATCATTAAGATGTAATAAAAACATTGAAAGAAGCCTTACTTGCTTTATAATGTAATATATAATTCCCATATATATGTCTTCTTAATAAAGAAGCTGCCATTTGCAAAGATAGAAGCAAAAGTTTCATAGCATTTGGTGCACGGGAATTACAATGTATATAGAGGAAAATTTGCATTTAGATTGATACTTGCTCCGGTAGCTCAGTCGGTAGAGCACTTGGTCTAGAAAACCAAAGGTCCTAGGTTCAAGCCCTGGTCTGAGTGTAATATTTTTCTCTTCAAATATGATTTTAGCTGCTGTTCTAATAGACATCTTAAATGCTAGTAGGATTGGGTACTTCTGTATTATATAAATGACTGAGAAACTAAAAACTGCAGCTGATTCATTTGGTAGTAAGAATTTTATTCTTTATAGCATGAAAATATTTATTGTTATTGTTATTATTTGACAGGAAGAAAAGTTCAAGATTTCTACCAACGAACTAGTCTTACAGCATATTGCACAGCATTTGCATATCGACCTTTAACACGTGGAGTAAATAGTCAATTATCTAAAGTATATCTTGAAATACCAGCTGATAGCAAACATTTGTACATGCCACATCGAAGCCCTACTCCACTTGCATGGGACTTACGTAATGTGCTAGATCCAAGAAATAGGAGTATGTTTGGGCACTTTCAATCTACAGGTAATTGATAGTCCGTTATGTGTCATCTCTAAATTTGGTTTTTAACTTTTACAGGTTTTCTTAAAGGTGATTATGAAGCACAAACATAGTTATAAAATGAGTCAATTCTTATCTTACCTCATACATTTTGTTTTCCTAACATGGGATCTGCAGTTTACAAGAGACCTCGGCCATGACCGTCAAATTTTTGTTTGAATCTTCATTGGGTTTCAATCATATTTCACATAAACATGCAATTTTTCAACAGCTTAATATACAGATTATTAAACATTCCACTAAATGAAGTGGATTTTAAGAAAGAATACAATCACATTTTAACATAGCTAGTTTAAATGGTTTTAAAAAGGAAATAATTATAAATAAATTAAAGAAATTCAGACAACAAAAAGATTAAAAAAATACACCACTCTGCAATCTGATTCAGAGAAAGGAAAACAATTCAAGAAAATTACTTATCATCCTGAAATACACAACATATTTTTAAAAAAATTCAAGAAAATAAATAAATTTAGCCTGAGTATTCTACTAATAACTAATAAGAAAGTTAATACCCCCAGAAAGTAAAAAATCTGGAATTTATCAAATTAGTTGTAAAGACTGCAATAAAGTATACATAGGAAAAACAAAAATGAATTTAGACACTCTCACAAAAGAACACTTTAGAAATATTAAAAATGGGGAAATTGAAAAATCAGCTATTGCAGTTCGTAGTTTGCTGGAGAGTCATAAAACTGAAAAAGAGGCTAAACTTTTAAAACATTTGGAAAACCTTTGGAATTGACAGTTGGGTAAAGATATATATTCAGAAGAACAAGTTTAGATCCATTAATTCTGAAATTCCCGGCAAGTGGGACTTGATCTCGATGTTCATCAAATCAACACCAGAAGGCAATTTTATAGATGAAGATTCAAACAAAAATTTGACAGTCGTTGCTGAGGATTAGAGAGATACCTCTTGAAAACTGCAGTTCCCGTGATGCATGAGGTAAGATAAGAATCAACTCATTTTGTAATTGAAGAACCTCATAATGTTATTTCCCCATAATTAACTCATGAACAGAAACATGGTATTTTGAAACATTTTAATTTTAATTTCTTCCTTGGCTTCTAAAATTACATAGTGACTAAACTATATGGCATGACAGGCCTTGATCTCAAGGGCTTTTGCCCTACCAACCTGCTGCTGGCATCACTTCCGCATGTATTAATCATAGAAATGGACGATCATCTAGCTAATATAGGGGTTACGTTTGGTCAGCATGTCAGGTCCCCCAGCTGCTGTAGCTGGTTTTCTTAATCTGGAGCTGTTACTAGTTGTAGCTATTAAATTACTCATATTGCTGGTGGGTACATTCCCATATGGGCTGAAATTCCATGAAAAAATTTCTTTCCAGATGGGGATATGAGTGAATTATTAGGCAGTAATATATTGCCATTTGTGAACATTATAAATGTGGACAAAAATATTTCAGAGAAATTATTTGACAGTGACACAAAATTACAGCCATAATTGAGTTAAAGATTATTTTAATATAATAAATTTGGGAATTTTTACATTACGAGGGTTTTTTTTAATAAGAATCAAATGAATCATGAATTCTTCTTACCTCATACATCTATGTTTTTTTAATACAGAACTGCAGTATCAGGAAATGTATAATTTGGTATTAACAGTTTGGAAAAAGATATACATTAAAAAAAAAACCATACTAGAACCATGAACTTTGAGGTTCAAGACGAACCAAGTTTGATTACAAAGTTCTTCAAAAGTACACCAGATGACAGTTTAGAAAATTACTGGCATAATAAAAAATTAACAGTCATGAAAACAGCTGAAAATGGGAATGATATGTTTTCCAATACTGCAGTTCTGTGTTAAAAAACACAGATGTATGAGGTAAGAAGAATTCATGATTCATATGATTCTTATAAAGATTATTTATTAAACAAGTTTTATATGTGGGTATTATTTAGGCCTAATCTAAAAGTATTCAGAATTATAGCTGAATGTTGACATATCACACCTTGGGAAGAAGAGGGCCACAAGTGTAAAAATGTCATAAATTAAGACTACTATCTTTTAGAAAAAAAAAAGGTTACACATTTATTTCTGTATGGTCACAAGTCATGTGCAAGAAAATGGAGACAGGATAAAATTGTTCCATATCAAAAATTTAATTTGTTATACCTTTTTAAAACTTTAATTGTGAATAACTTGGAACTAAACTTTTTTACATTTAATGGCCATCTTCTTCCCAAGGTGCATTATTTCAAGAAACATACAATGTTAACAATTTATTTATTTACAATAACAGACATAAAAGTTCTAACAGACAATAATTCAGAATCACAGTCTGCAAAAATGTAATTTCTATTGGAGGATTCTGTTCTCATGTTTCTTTAGCAATGACAGTGATTCATTTGAATATCTTAAAATTTCCATTAAAAGTGTCATGCGCTGGTACATAAAACCAGAGACCTTCAGTTGAAATCCCAGTTTGGGGTGAAAATTTTTCTTTTCAAATATTATTCTTAAAATAAGTTTGAAGCAAAAGTATGTTATTCATATGGTATTTTTTACAGAATATTGGTATATTAATTCTTATTGCATTATTGTAATAAATAAGTTAAAATGGTCATAAATAATTCATGAAATTATGTGAATACTGCCATTTTAAATAAAGTTAGTTGCAATTTTATACCTGAATGCAGTAAGCACGCTCTGAGTGCATTACACATGTGAATGTGTAATTATTTACTAAATGAATATCTTTGAGAGCTCAGAAAACCTTTTTAAATATAGAATACTCAATACCCAGATTACACATGAATGCACCCTAAAAATACCTACCTCATTGTTTCATTATCTAATAGTATTACTTCCTAAAAATATTAATCATCATCCTTCGTGGATTAGGTCTTTGCCTGTTCCAATCTCACATCTGTTCAGCCCAGAACTTTCTAGGTCTTCCTACTGATCTTCATCCTCCAGGATTATACATCAGTACCTAAAAATTGATAACGGTCAAAATCTAGTTGAGGATGGGGATGATGGTCTCTGAAACATGTCCAGTTGAGAAAATATAATAGGAGGTGAGATGTATAGTATAAATCCAATTTCTTGATAATATTAACTTGTCAAAGTTATTTGCTATCAATTAATTATTAATATTTTATACATGTTGTATGTTTGTCCTTGTTTAGATTCTCTTCTAAATGAAGCACATGAGGAAGAAGTTAATGATGTTGAGGGCTGCTTTGAACTTCAGTGCAATCAAGTGTTTATCGGAATGGTTACAATGCAGTACCAAGCTCAGATTGATATGGTGTGTAATTTCTTGTTTGTTTGTGAATTCACTCCAGATATTAAAATTATTTTTTATTTTGTTACTATACCTGCGTAAAAATGTTAAAATTTTAAAATAAGTACCTGATACATCAGCCATTATCAGCTAAAGTTAACTTTTGTTTAAAAACTTAATCAAATAATTAAAACATGTAGCCTTTCAGTTCATGTACCATCTTTGGCATTTAATGTGATACTGTGTAGATTATTTACTAGATAAGTAATTTTATGTATTTAACATTAATAAGATTCATGATAAAGTTCCATTGAGGTATTATTCAAAATTAAAATATAAAATTATGAAATATTTACCTAAAAGGTCCGTCTCCTCAACTTTATTACTTACTAGCGTATCCAGCAGACGTTGTCCTGCCCGAATGTTCAATTCTCATGTCATGGGCGGACGATAAAAATATGTTACTTTTTACCATAAAATTCAGAAATTAGGACATAATTAGATATTATTAAATAAGTTCGCAAGAAAACTTCTTACAGCCTTCTGTTGTGGCTCAAGAAGTGTGAATGATGATGTCACATAGTCATGAACATTAGAATTGTACCTTCCTTTGCAGATAAGTTAAGAACCGTCATATAACAATTATATTAGAGTGAAAAAAAGAAAGATAAATTGATGAGAGTGAGTCAAAACAGTTTTTTTTTCCCCCCCAGCTAGATTTCATTTCTGACCCATACTGGCCGACATTCCATGAGAAAAATTTCTTCCCCCGTAGAGACTCGAACCAGCGTAAGGCCTGTAGTTCTGCGCCAAGACTTCTTGCCTTAACCACTCGGCTATGGCTCGAGACTCTTGGTATCAATGAAAGACAAAAATAGTTATTGTGAGTTATCCGTAAGAGATAAGGGACTCTTGGTATCAATGAAAGACAAAAATGGTTTTTGTGAATTATTCGTAAGAGATAAACATATGCTGTCGTAGACTTTTTTGTAGAGCTTTTTGAGATATTCAGTTCTGTGTACATTAATTTTGTGTATTTCTTATGGTTTAGGCAGCGTAAGCCATTTAAGTGTCCAAGAGTACTTTTTTCACGTTTTCCACTACAAAGGGCGATTTTTAAAGATGTAGGAGTTGAGTATCACAACTCTCTTATAGCCTATGTTCATCCCGGGAATCTCCTGAACATTTTGCAAAAAACCCCATCACAATCGGATCAACGGTATGGCCGCGCATAAAGTACGAACAAACAAATATACAAACAAACAAACATTAATTTTTATATATAAGATTATCTGTAGCGCTTTCAGGACTAGTCCCATCATCAGCAGGATTAAAACTGGTGTTTCACTGAAAATCTGGTAGTGGGGGTTACACATACTGGGTGTGTTTTCATTTAAAAATAAAAACGTCCAGTTTGTGTACCCCCTCTACCAGATTTTCAGTGAAACACCAGTTTTGAATCCTACTGATGATGGGACTAGTCCCGAAACCGCTACAGATAAATAACTAATAAAGTTGAGGAGATGGACCTTTTAGGTAAACATTTCATAATTTTATATTTTAATTTTATATATTTAATTGAAAAATTGTTCAAGAATTGATGTTTTGTTTTGATCATATCCAATTTCAGTTAATCAGTTCTGAAGCTATTAACTTAATCTTTATAATTGTTTTCTTTCTGTGGGTTATTCACATAGCTCTTTCACAAAATATGCTTCATAAAGGCTGTATTTAACATATTTGCTCTTCTGGGACATTAATAAAATGCTCCTCTTGTAATACCTGAAACAGGTGTTCCATATAATTGACAGTTTTCTGTTATAATTTATACATATTTTTAATGAAATTTCAGGTTCAACTGATAGAACAACTAGAAAGAGCTTGTATTAGGTTTGTACATTTTAGCAAAGAGAATGAACTTAGATCACGAGTGTTTTCAGAAAAGATGGGTTTGGAAAGTGGATGGAATTGTCACATCTCTTTGCTTAGTGAACGAAACAGGTACCTCCTTACATCATATCAATATTCAACTGCATGATATGGGCCAAAGTGTGCAATTTTGCTTTATTAGAATTTGCATGTTTGTAAAGAATGCATGTAAAAATAATGGGATTAATTGTTTTTTTTAAAGTCTTGTAATTACTCTGCCAACTTCATAGAAATACAAAGAAAGAATGTTAAAATTTCTCATTTTAAAATGTATTTACCTATCTGTTCTTATGAGATTTGTATGACGTGCATTCTGTAATTTACTGTGTAATAAATAATTGTAACAAAAATACTCGGACACTAGTATATATACATAAAATAATTTATAAGTAGATTTTCATATCTGTAGATAATATCAAAATAGATGAATTAAATGAAATAACATATGTACACAATATGGGAAAAAATTTCCATACCCAGACTTGTAGGGTTAATCGAAGAAACTATTTGTTTTTTATAAGAACTTTTAGAAAACATGACCCAATTATACTTAAAGAATAAGATGTAGTTTGTAATGAATGATTGATTACTTAGGTTAATTAAACATTTTTTAATAGAAATTAGAAACATTTTTAAATAGAAGCTGCTTCTGTAATTTATTATTATGATACATAGCATTTTCAATAAATTACAAAAGTTATTGTTTTGATCCCCACTGACATACTTAAACAATTTTATTTATATACAGAATTTTAATGTTTTACACATCTTTCTGTGCCTAAAGTTTTATTTTTCTTCTCCACTCGTCTCTCTCCATCCAATCCATGTCCTCCAGTCCTCTTGCTCTCATTCCAGTTCTTATTTCCTGCATCCACGAGTTTCGAGGTTTCCTCTCCTCCTTCCAGGTGGACACCATTCCAATGTTTTCCTTAAACAATACTTAATTAAAAACAGATTTTTTTTTAGTGAAACTTGTTAGTTGTGTACGTGTCTGAGTTTTTGTTCTATCTAAACATTGATTTTTTTTACCTGCTTTTTTTTAAGCACCACTTACAGAAGCCTTCATATGTGCTTTGTTTAATGAAATTAAATGTAGATGTAATAGTAAATCTTAAATATTCAGAGGTTCTTAATTGGACTGAACCATGCATGTATTTTAACTGAACCATTTACAGAAACTTCAACTACTATAAATTAATCTCAAACATAAGTATGGCATAACGAATCTTAAAATTCCTTCAGACTATAAATCTTGTAAGTGAACTGAATGATATGTACTTTTGTTTTCCTTTGCTAAATTAAAATGTGATGTTGAGAGCTTGTAGTTTGATGTTGTATCCTTGTTGTGTGTACGTAACCTGCAACAGGTCTGACAGTGGCCACTCCGAGTCTGCGCCTATCACTGGTACAACTGTGGCAAGTGGCAGTGCATCAACACGCCACTGCTATCGACTCTCTTCTTCCCCCTCATCTCTCCCTAAGTGTAACACTGACCACAGCGAATCTGGCCACCATGAAGAGCATGTCGGCTTACTCAATGCTCGGTATGTTCTCTATTGATACACGATGCTCTGTTTTATTTATTTATACACCATTTATTAAAAAAATAATTTTACAAAACATATACCATTAAGCATGCAAAAGTAGTAATTTTTTTTTTGCTCAGATATGGAAAAAAAAAAACACATATTAGATTTAAAATTTTTTTATGGCACAAGAAGAATTGTTTAACCAATCACTTTTTATAAAATTTAATTTTTTAGTACAGTAAAAGCTCCTTATTTGCAGTTCCCTTATTCGCGGGTTTAAAAAATTGCAACAGTTCCTGTATTTGCGGCTAAAAATGTCTTTATTCATGGATCCTGTCAGTATATTAGAAGGATTAGTATCCTTTATTAATGCATGGGCAACTTTTTTTACTGCAGGCACGTGCCAAGGAGGTTTTTACAAGGAGCAATTCAAACCAAACATATAAATTAATATCAAAGTAAAACAAACCTTATTGTCACTAAGCCTAAAGTTCATTGTCAAAAGCCACCACCTCCTTAATTCACGTGCTGCTATGTCCGTTGATAAGTGCCGCCCTCGCCACAATCGGTGTTTTATTGTTTCAACTTGTCATTCATTGATTGAATAACACGTGTCTGTTCTGCTATGTTGCCAATTTATAATGTCAAGTAAAAGGAAAGAAAAATTAGTTTTGAAGCAGAAAAAAGTAGTGTTGCTGCTTAAAGTAAAAATATAAATGTTTGACCTTTTACGTGTTGGCCAGTCTTTTGCAGCTGTTTCGATGTTAATGAATGAACTGTACGATTGATCAAGAAATCCAAAGATAAAATAAGAAATTCTATCACTGAATTCACAGCTAAACATCAATCTGAATTGAAAGGTCTTTTAAAAGCGGCAAAACAGGAAAAAATTACTACGTTCTTTAAGTCCTTGCCTAAGCCTGACAGTAATAATTAATATAAATTGTTCAGAATCTCTCAATAATTGATTTTATTTTGATAATTTTTATTTTATTTCGGAACCTTGGAACGTATCTCCTATATACCCATACAAATTACCATTCCATATTCGCAGTTTCTGTATTCACGGCATATTTACGGTACATATCCCCTGCTAATAAGGAGCTATTATTGTATTCAAAATGTTAAGCATGCAACAGTAGTAGAAATTATTGATGAAAAGGAATAATTATCCTAAAAACTTGATATATTTTATGTTGCCACAAGATATATTGTTTTGTCATACACTGTTTTATTAATTACTAATTTTATAGAACACACAATATTATGCATGTAGCAGTAGTAGCAATTACTGATGAAAAGGAATAAAAAACATTCTTGGTATGTTTTCTGCCAGCACAAGATACATTGTTTTGTTGTACACTATTTTTTAAAAATTAATTTTATAAAAAATAGAATATTAAGCATGCAACCACAGTAATTTTTAACTAGAGAGGATAAATAATTTAGAAACTTTTTATGTTTTCTGTCAACTTATGGTATACAGTTTCGCCGTATATTATTTTCTATCAACTCAAGGTATTCTGTTTTGTCATACATTGTTTTATTAAAAAATAGTTTTATAAACACAAGAGTGTCACCGTAAAATGGGATGCATACAGACCTTGGGTGAATAGGGACAAGAACTGGAATGAAGCTATTAAATAAATCCTCTCATTGGTGTTTGTGTCTATAGTGATGGGAGAAATACAGTTAAGTACACTCTTTTACACAGTCTGTTTTGGTACCAAAATAATTTGATTATATATTTTTTGGATTGAAAGCATTTTAATCACAGTTAATTTTCATAGACATTAGAGAATTAAATCAGGGAATTAGGATAGAGAAGAAAGAGTTTCAGGGTAGAACAAACATAATTCGGAATGAAAATGGGGATATGATTGCAGATTCCAGGAGTATATTAAAAATGGAAAAGTTACTTTAATCAGCTATTAAATGTACATGCAGAACAGGATATTGAAGAGGGTAATTTACAGACAGCAGAAATGATAGTCACAAAACCAAGTGCAGTAGTGATTGAAATGGCGATAGAAAAATTGAAGATGTATAAAGTATCAGGTTCAGTTGAGATCCCAGCAGAACTGATAAAATCAGGGGAAGAAAAATTGATGGACAAAATACACCAGTTGCTTAGTATGATTTGGGAAAAAGAAGCTCTTCCAGATGAATGGAAAGAATCAATTATTGTACCAATCTATAAGAATGGAGATAAAACTGATTGCAACAACTATAGAGGCATCTGATTACTTTCAACTTCGTAAAAAATTCTAACAAATATATTAGTAAGCATTGATGACATTCTAGGAGATCATCAGCATGGATTTAGAAGAAACAGGTCTACATGAGATCAGATTTTTAATATAAGACAGATTTTAGAAAAGAAATTGGAATATAATGGTACTGTATATCAACTATATGACTTCAACAAGGCATTGATTCAATTAAGAAGTTATATAGTATCCTGCTGGAGTTCTGAATTTTTAAAAAGTTAGTTAGACTTATACGAATGTGTCTAAATGACACAAAGAGTAGGGTGGAACTAGTTAAAATGCAGAAGATGAAACATTGATTTTGAAAGGCCTCCATATTGGAATAACTTGATGAAGTTTAATAATTTAGTTGAGGACAACTGAATTAAAGTAAAAAATTATGAAATATTTACCTAAAAGGTCCATCTCCTCAACTTTATTAGTTATTTATATGTAGCACTTTCGGGACTAGTCCCATCATCAGCAGGATTCAAAACTGGTGTTTCATTGAAGATCTGGTAGAGGGGGTTACACGTACTGGGTTCGTTTTCATTCAGATCTTCAATGAAACACCAATTTTGAATCCTGTTGATGATGGGACTAGTCCCGAAAGGGCTACAGATAAATAACTAATAACGTTGAGGAGACGGACCTTTTAGGTAAATATTTCATAATTTTATATTTTAATTTTGATTAATACCTCAATGGAACATATCGTGAATCTTATAAAAGAGGACAACTGACTTACCAGGTAGCAATTTTATAATTAATATCTTATTGCATAACCTCAATGGTGCTTTAATATGAATTACAATAAGAAGTAACACTATGAGGTGATTTTTGCAAGACCAGTTTATGAAGACATCCCTTCTAACCTCATCTAAAACTCCATTGAACTTTTAGCTGAGGATAGAAGGGATGCCCTCAGAAACCAATCCTTTGAAAATCATGTAGTTTAATGAGGTGTGATCTAAAATACTTTCAGATTCATTTATACAGAGTTACTACAAATGATTTCCCCAATTTCATTTATAATTTGTCGGCATGTTATGAGAGTTAGAGTGATGAAACAAAAAAAAAAAACAATAGAAAGCAGAATTCACCAAGTTTCCATTGACTATAGATGTTCTATGTGTGCTCCTCGCATAATTATAGACTTAAGTTGCGTGAATTTCTAAAAAATGCAGAGCACTCACTGTTCTCCCCTGTTAGCCATTTTCTCATTCTCTCTCATCGTTTTGTCTGTTGGCCAATTAGTGTACATTCGCTACTCCTGCCACATTTAAACAGTACTTGCTGAGTTCTACTTTATATTTATTAAGTCGGAGTTATGGCTGACGATGAACATGATTATGTTTGAAATCGCGATATCATGGAAGCATGAATCCTATGAGGTGAGTTGTTTAAACAATATGTTCTCCAATGAATTTTAATGATTATACCTCATAATGTTTACTTCCCAACATTAATTAAATATTAATTAAATATATCTACTTTATATTGTTTCTTTCATTGCTCTAACTCTTATAACATGCCGATAAATTATAGATGAAATCAAGGAGATCATTTGTAGTAACTCTGTATAAGCTTTATGCTTTTTTTTTTTCAAACTTTTCATCAAATTCTGTTATATTGCATTTGTTTTCCAGTATACTACTTATAAATTTGTGTGTTTTATAGAAAATGATAACATTTTAGCAATAATGTAAAAGGTAAAGTGATCCCACTACAGGTCATAGAAGACTCTTGGGGTAGTAAGAGGTTAAGGCTCCCACTTTTTCTAGACAATTGGCATTTGATGTCAGTCAGGTTGTCAAACCCTGCATGATGGCTGCCTTTACCCCCAGAACAAGCATTTGGTACTCATTTCCATTACAGGCTGAGTCAAACCTAGGGCGATGTGCCACCAGAAGGTTTAGGTCAGCTTAAAAATCCTGACTCCTACCGAGATTTGAACTCTTGACCTTCTAGTTTGTAGTATGTTGCCTTAACCATCTATACTATTGTGTGCCCTAAGCAATAATGTAGTTAATTTACAAATGTTGGCTGCATTGGACTAGTGGTTATGCTCCTTGCCTCTGGTCCTGAGGGTCATGTGTTCAAATCCGGCTGGGGCCAATGGATTTTTTTTTTCAGATGGAAAAATCCAAGGAGCAAGTCCTCCAGGAGGAAGCTGTGGGTCCCGAGTCTGAAGATTTTCAGGCTCGTAAAAGATCCTTAAGCCAGAATAAAGTAAAGACCTCTCAAACAAAATTTACTGATTCCATCATCCTAGTAATACCTTAGTTTAACTTTCATAGGGAAAAATTCAGTATGAGGTTTAATTTAAGAATTAAATTAATATTTTTAATACCTCACCTCATATTCTTTATTCTTCTAGACTGCAGTTTCAGAGCTATATCTCCATCATCAGTAGCCTCTTGTTGACCGGTGTTATGTCATTTCTTGGCGGTTTTCTTCTTCCTTCTATATGAAGCCTTCCTTCTATATAGAAGGAAGAAGAAAACTGCCAAGAAACGACATAACACCGATCGACGAGAGGCTACTGATGATGGAGATTTAGCTCTGAAACTGCAGTCTAGAAGAATAAAGGAAATGAGATGAGATATTAAAAATATTAATTTAATTCTTAATACTTTAGCTGCCTGCTAGATGACTCATTAGATCAGATGTTTACCGCATACCATTCATGACATCTGTGGGCAAATAAGCATAACTAATATTTGAAGAGAAAAATTTTCACCCTTCTTTTCAAATATAATTTATCCTTCAGTGAGAAGTGTTAAATTAATAATAAAACATCATAAGCATAACTAAATTATCTTGGTCTCCTAACATAGGAGAGACTAAGGCTCAATATTGAGCTATGCCATTGTAGATAGATTTACAATTATGGTTCTACACATATATAACAAAATTCTTATGACTTTTTTTTGTACTATAAGCAGTTTACATTGTTCATCTGTATGGGGCTACTCTGTGTTATTTAGCATCTTGTTTTAGTGTAATTTTCTTTAAATGTGATGGAATGAATATTACTTTTACTTTCTTAATATTAATATAATTTCAAAAATTAAATAATACATTCAAGAACAGTAACTTCTTTATCATTTTATTATGTAATTCAGTCTGCTGATTTATATTGTCAAATGCTTGTATCAGTCTATTAAAGATATTATTTTGATATTGTCTTCTGCTGTTGCATGTTTCATATCTGCCATTTTGATATTATACTTCTTAACTTCCATGCTTTTTTGCTTGAAATGTGTCACATGTCAAGTTGTTGTATCATTATTGTTGAATAACTGATTTTGTAATTCCAAGTACTTGTCTTATGACACATGATTCCCATTTTAATTTTGTATATAAACTGTGGAAAACAAAAAACAGAAATTTATGACAACAGAAATAAAAATTTGAAGAGAATTTTTTTTTTTTTTTTTTTTTTTTTTTTTTTTTTCGCCTAGACCGGGACTCGAACCCGGGACCCTTGGCTTTCCGGGCCAAGTGCTCTACCAACTGAGCTACCGAGGCGAGTTACGATCTAGACGCAAATTTTTCTCTTATATACGTTGTAATTCCCTATCGCCAAATGCTTTGAAACCATTGTTTCTATCTTTGCAAATGGCGGCTTCTTAGTTAAGAAGACATTTATTGGAAATTTAACATTACTTTAAAAGCCAGTAAGGCCTCTAATGATGTATTAATAAAAACATCATTAGAGGCCTTACTGGCTTTTAAAGTAATGTTAAATTTCCAATAAATGTCTTCTTAACTAAGAAGCCGCCATTTGCAAAGATAGAAACAATGGTTTCAAAGCATTTGGCGATAGGGAATTACAACGTATATAAGAGAAAAATTTGCGTCTAGATCGTAACTCGCCTCGGTAGCTCAGTTGGTAGAGCACTTGGCCCGGAAAGCCAAGGGTCCCGGGTTCGAGTCCCGGTCTAGGCGAAAATTTTTCTCTTCAAATTTAATTTATCTTTCATTGAGAAATGTTAAATTAATAATAGAAATAAAAAATTTGAATTTTGTTGAATTTCTTAATAGAGGTCTTCCTAGTTACACTTAAGGTGACTAACATTATCAGTAAACTGCTAAGAACATAGAGCTGGTGGGCTTGGATATAGAAGAGAAGCTCTTTTTGAATGCAGTAAAATCTACCATATGAGGCTAATGACTTCATAATCTCTGGATATTTTGTCAAAACTATGATTATACACACAAACTATGGATTAAGAGACTATTGTTATGACTAGAGCTAGGATTTATATGTACTGAAAGGTAAGATTGCAACCCCGTATAATAACAGACTTCAGTCTGTCTTATGTTTTGGTTTAATGTATAAACAGTTGAATAGTGTTATGAGAAGTAGGACTTCTGGCTGCCTTTTATCTTAGTTTCACACACAAACAGTTGAATAATATATACTATCTGTATTGCAATCTTACATTTTATTACATAAAATCCTATCTCTAGTTATGACCATTAGATATCTTATTGTCACTAATCTTTCCTTAGTGGATATTAAAAATAATGAACAAATGAGTATATTAATTTATAGGAATACTTAATAATATCATTTTTATGTGAAAAAGTTTCACCCAAACTGTGGTTTAAACCAAGATCTATAGTCCTATGTACTAGCTGTACATTACCAATAAACAGTTTCAGACAATTGCACCCTGTTTTTAATAATATTGTATTTGCAATATATTGAAAATTTTAGCCCTAGAGGTTATATTTACTGTTCTTAACAATCAAACAATTAAAACTGCATTGTATTTGTTTCTATAACCACTGACTGAAATATCCATCCACAAAAAAATGATGAAAATAGATGAGAGGAAACCAGTCGACAATGCGTGACCTTGGCTCTTGCAGAGAAACAAATTTAATCAAACAAAAAGCTCACAATTTTCAAAATACCATTTAGTGAGTAATTTAATGTTCCTGCAATAAATTACAGTGCAATAAAGACCAAGTTGATTTGCTCAAGCAGGCCCGAGACCCAAACTCGGGTGGTCCCATTGGTTGTCAAGAGAAATCAATTGCGTAGTCTTCTAATGACATCAGATCTGCTTCTCTAATTCAAGTAGTAGCATTCCTCTTTCCTGACTAGTAGATTTAGGTTTGATACTCAGCAGAGTTGGAAATTAATAATTGAATAGTTCTAACTCATAAACTACAAATTGTTGGGAAAACGAAAAAATGCATAATGTTTATTTTGAAGCTGTTACCTTTATTATATGAAGGGCTCGGCTGTAAAGCATCTTAACTGACAAATTCTTGAAAATTGAGTTGTAATAAGTAACCTGTGATATGTGACCTTCTGAAGCATTTGGTACATGTAGTTTTTACATGTCAATAGATGATAAATAAAACTATGTGCCCCAAATGCTTCAGAAGGGCACATATCACAGTTTATATGCTACAACTCAGTTTTCAAGAATTTGTCAGTTAACATGTTTTACACCCAATCCCTTCATATAATATACATCTTAATCTCTTATCCTATTGGAAACATATACAGCCAATTTGAATGCAAACATGCTACTCATTAAATATTAACAATTTAATACAGAATTGAGTGCAAAAGTGATCTATCTTTATAGAGTGGAAAAATGATCTGACTTATATTTAACTAAAAATACTACAATAAGATGTAGGAAATACATATGGAACACTGATTCAGTTATAAAATTTTCTAACTGAATCAGTGTGCAATATTTATTTTCAATTTAATGTTAATTCGTTACATTTTTTTTAACTTTCTTATTTTCACTCAATTTCGCTAAGATTCTGATAGAATTCACAGAACTGTGATGGAATGAATCTGCACATGTACAATAATTGTTTTTCTGCACTGCTACTCATGTTGCGCGTATGGGGAATGAAAGACGTGCATGGAAACTTCCTGTAGGAAAGCCAGAAGGAAAACGCCCAGTTGGTAGACCAAGAATGAGGTGGGAGAACAACATTAACTATGATTTGAGGGAAGTAGATTATACAGGGAATGATTGGAAAGCATTAGCTCAGGATAGGGATGTATGGAGAGCTTATGTCCGTGCGGCCGTGAACCTACGGGTTCGATAGTGCCAGTGAGTGAGTAAGTAAGTAAGTAAGCTACTCATGACTTGACTAACAAATTCTGCTATTTTGTTATAGACAGATCACTCTTCACTTGAAAGCCAACTTTTAAATATAAATAAAACAGGTCTGGAAGAGAGTAGGGATAGTTTTACATACACCACATTGTGATATTCTCTGGATAGATCACTAATCCACTGAAAACTCAATTTTCAAATTTTCGTTCAGTTAGATCTCTCTTCGGGGCAACCATTCAATTGTAAAATTTTTAATATAAGAGTTAGAAGGGATGGTGATGTAGACACTATTTAGATGCTACATTATGTACTAGATGCTTGCATTAAATTACAAACTCCTCTTCAGTACATATGTTTCCTATTTTTAGTTATTTGTTCATCAGATGGGGACATTAAGGTGGCAGTCCCCTTGGTGCTTTCTGACAAGAGTAGACTAAATGCTAGCACACTGGGTTTCACATTTTCCCTTTTTTTTTTTTTCATTGTCATCCCTACAACACATTTTTACTACATAAACAATTAAACATACACTCATTCTATATTCATCTCTGTATACAATACAAGTAAGTACACATCTGTGTAAAATGATCTGGTGAAATGGTGCATAAATTGAAAATAGACTACAGTAATACTATCTATTTGCATATCACAAAACCCAAAACACAAAACATTCAGTGGGTGGCATTAGAACATACACATAATGACATCTGTGAAAATATCTTATGTCAATCAACACAACTCAGTAATTAGTCCTTATAGATCCCAAGTTCTTTATCTCAAAGTGTTGTCTAATCCACTTCTCAATAAATCTGATTTTTATGAATTTTGGGACATTCTTTATTCCATTTTAATGCTATATAATTATTATTGTAGTTTTATTTCTGTTGGTTTTCTTATGATTCCTGTGCTTTTGACAAAAATCTTAGAAAGTGGGTGTCTGTCTCTAATATAATTATGACCCATAAGTAACTTACAAACCATCTATTGTGATGTTTTGTAAATATGTTTGGCATCAGATTCATTCCAATGAGCTTTATTATTTCCTGTTCCCAAAATTAAAAATGTGTGCTTGTGTTATTAATGTTTTGTGATGATTATCTGCCTATTTATATATACATTTTGTGAGCTTTCATTTATGTTCCTTCCTCTATGATTTCATCAGATTCTTGTAAAGATGAAACCTAAAGGTGTGATGTTATTTAGTCAATTAAGCATTGTTTAACATTAATTTTTTTTAGTTTCAAATTATATATATTATGTAATTTTTATTATTACTTCATAATGAAGTTACTTTTTTACTTTTAGATTGTAATATAATTTTAAAAAGTTAGTAACAGTTTAATTTCATTCTGTTATAGTGGGAACATTGCAAGTTCTCGAGCCATGAGCTTCTCTGCACCTAGTGCAATTAATTTGGATTTTTCGCAAGTGAAATTTGAAGAAGAAACACATGATTGGTTTGATGAGACATTGCCAAATAAATCTCTCATAAATCACAGGTATTGATATTTATCTTGGTATGTAAGCATACTGGACCTCTGATATTTTCTGCAGATTATGAGAAATATTCTTATTTTTTATTGTCATAACTTATAGAACACATAGTTAATAGGCACTTTCTGGCTGGTATTATATTAATGGAAGTTAAATGAAAGAATTTCTTATCTTTTGATATTAATGGATATTATGACAAATATTATTTCCTTTACTGCCATAAAATATAAAACACATAATTAATGGCAGGTTTCTGGCTGGAATTATTTACTTGTAAATTAAATGATAAGAGATTTCTTACATCCTGATATTAATGCATATTATGGTAAATATTCTGTCTACATTATCAATAAAGGCAATCATGCTAGTCAGATAGAACACTATGATACTAATAAATATATCATTATAATTTAATCAAAATTACAGTGGGAGGAAACACTATGAGGTATCCACATTTTTGAATGAGTTGGAGAACATGCTTTAACATTTCACCTCATAAAGTTGCATGTCTTCACGATACCAATTTCAAAAGTATAGTCTTACTTCCATCTTCAGTCAAACTCCAGCTTGGAGTTTGACTGAAGATGGAAGTAAGACTATACTTTTGAAATTGGTATCGTGAAGACATGCAACTTTATGAGGTGAGATTGTTAAAGCATTTTCTCCAACTCATTCATTAATATCATTATAAGTTGTGAAATATACATCTTGTTTTAAAACTTAATTTTTTCACTCTAAAATATTTTAAATACCATCTCTTCCAATCTAAAATCTATTTCCAAGTGCTTTAAGGTCTCCTGGTGTCGATAAAGCTTGTTACTGAAGCAGATACTATATATATATATATATATTTATTTATTTATTTATTTATTTATATTTTCCCCCTATCTGGAAATGTTTTCCCACTTTTAATTCTTTGCAGAAAGTAGACTTTTTTCTGATTTTTTGTTATATTAATAGTTTAATACATTCCTTATTCATATAAATGTTCCAATATGTATCCAAAAATTTATTATTATTATTATTATTATTATTATTATTGTTGTTGTTGTCGTTGTCGTCATTGTTGTTGATCATCAATATGGATTTAGAAGAAATAGGTCTACAATAGATCAGATTTTTAATATAAGACAGATTCTAGAAAAGAAATGGTAATATAATGGCACTGTGCATCATCTATATATATATTGATTTTAAAAAAGGCATACAATTCAATTAAGTGGAAGAAGTTATATAGTATCCTTGCTGGAGTTTGGAATTCCTAAAAAGCTAATTAGACTTACAATTCAAATGTGTTTAAATGGCACAAAGAGTAGGGTACATGTAGGCAAACAGTTTTCAGATACTTTAGAAATTCACAGTGGGTTAAAGCAAGGGGATGACGCACTTATCTCCTCTACTACTCAGTTTTGTTCTAGAACATGTCATCAAATTTTTAGAGGAAGAGAAAGGCCTACAACTCGAAGGTATTAATAAGCTGTTAGTTTATGCTGATGATGTAATATTATTAGGTAATAACGAGGAGAAACCAAGGGTTAACATGCGCACTTTATTGAGTAACACTAAGAAATTGGGACTGGAAATAAATATCAATATAATTATATATATGGTCACAGAGAGAAATACATTATATAATGGAAATGGACAGTTAATAACAAATGAGGAAAATTTTGAAAAGTGGCTGAATTCAAATACCTAGGAACAATAATTACAAACAATAATCAGGTACAGAATGAAATTAAACATAGGCACAAATTATGAAAATGCATGCTATTATGCATTACAGGGACTCTTTCTTCCAACTTCTCTCAAAAATCATTAAAACAGGAAATATGTAAAGCTCTTATTCTCCCACATATATTATATGGATGCAAAACATGGACTCTTACTTTAAGGGAGGAGAAAATATTAAGGGCAATTGAGAATAAAGTTCTTATGAACATTTTTGGACCAAGGAGAGCTGAACAGACAGGCAAATGGAGAAGATTTGCATAATAGTAAGGATCTTTATGGGAAGCCAGTTATAATAAGAAGAGTTATGTCTTATAGTCTATGATGGACAGGACATGTGGAATGAATGGAAAATGGAAGAGGAGCATGGAAACTCCTAGGAAAACCAAAGGAAAAGCATTGAAAATACTGAGAATGTGGTGGGAGAATAACATTAACCATGATTTGAGATTTGAGTAGATTATACAAGAGATGTTTGTAAAACAGCATAGGATAGGGATGTATAGAGAGCTTATGTCTGCAAGGCCATGAACCTACAGGATAGATAGTGCCAGTGAGTTGTTGTTATTATTATTATTATTATCATTATTATTATTATTATTATTATTATTATTATTATTTATGCCATGCTAGAATATGTGGTAACATATCTGTTTTCTAACCAGTTGATCCAGGTTTGATACCTGGCTGGGTTGGAAATTTTTTAACTGTAAATTTTTCAATTTCTGGACTAGGAGAGATGGTGGTGTACAATTTTTAATTGCTAGATTGTGCATCAGATGCCTGGATTAAGTCCCAAACCTCTCTCCGATGCATATGATGAGAAAACATGTAATTCTGTTAAAAGTGATTTGTCCATTGGATGAGAACATTAAGTTTGGTAGCCCCCTTTTCAACACAAATGGGCTGTGAGTTGGCACCAGATATCATCTTCTCCCTTCTCTTTATCATCATTCCACATACAAAACATCATCATCATCATTACCATCACCATCATCATCAAGTGACAGAATTTAACATCATCAATTTCATAGTTAAATATGGGAAATAACATTATGAGGTTCTTAATTCGTAAATTAATGAGTCATTTTTTACATATTGATGGAGATCCCAAAGAAAATCCGGTAGTCATAATGTCGGTTGAAAATGAGAGAGATCTTTCTCTTGAAAAGTAGTTCCGTGTTTAAAGAAACATAAAATATGAGGTCAGATGTAAAAAATTACTCATTAATTTACATATCAATTTCCTTGTAGCTTTGCAATTCAAGTAAACTCTGTCTGTGTTCCCTTGTTTTGTTATGGATTCTTCATTCAGAGTACTGTTTGCCTTGCTCATAACACCATGAACAAGAACTAAAATTGAGGACTTTAAGCATCAAATTAACAAAATACAATTTTTCATTAATACATTACATTGGCAAATAGCATTATGAGGTTCTTTTTCATTTTAAAAATACAATAGGAAGTAACATTAAGAGGTTTATTTAATAATTAAGATATTTGGTCTGTTTATTCATAACTCTTGCGGTTGTTTTTGTTGAACATATGTTTCGAGGCTTCTGAGCCCCATCTTCAGTGACTGGAGAAAGGAGCCTCATTAGCAAATTCATTGGACCACAGGCAGAGGGAGCAGAAGTCAAGAATCAGGGCCGACAACTTGAGAAAAATCAGTCTGTAATCACTGAAGATGGGGCTCAGAAGCCTTGAAACATATGTTCAACAAAAACAACCGTAAGAGGTAAGAATAAACAGACCAAATATCTTAATTATTATGAGGTTCTTCTTAATAAATAAGGTGAATTCAGAGTCATCTTACCTCATAACTTGTTGTGTTCTATTTGAACTAGTTTCGATATATCTGTTTACCATCGTCAGCTTTTCCATACTGGAAAAAGTGTGGAAAAACTAACAATGTTATATAGATATACCGAAACTAGTTCAAATAGAACACAACAAGTTATGAGGTAAGATGATTCTGGATTTACCTAATTTACAATTTTTCATACAAATTTATTGAAATGACAGCAGTGAAAACAACTTTGCACAACTGCTATTATTGCATATTCTGTAATTTGGCATAAATTTAAGTAATTTTTATTAACCTCCTGCATCCTTAGGTATCATATATGATTATGAAAATATATTAGGAAGTAACATTTATTTATCATATGTGTAACCTTTCACATATAATTTATTCTCCCTTCAGGAATAACTCCAACTCATTGTGATTGGTGGTATCATATTCAATATCTTGAGTGCTTCAAGCTCTCTCTCCTTTTTTTCCTCAACTGCTGTCTTTAGATAGCTTCATCTATTAAAAGGCAAAAATTTGGTTGAGACCAAAGGTATCACATACAATACTTTGCATAAAATCCCCTTAAATGACCCTCCCTAAAAATCAATTTTTTTTTGTTTCATGAAAATGTATTATTTTGACCCCCTATGAACCCATTAAACATGAAAATAAGATTATGATCGACAAAATCTCAATTCAGGACCTCCATAAACCTCCCCCCCAAATGTTTTTGAAACCTCCCCCGAAAATTGCTATTTGGCTCCCTAGAAATTCATTAAGCACAAAAATGAGTATATATCTTGTTAAACATTTCTTCAAAATGCTGGAGGATGATTAATTGTTCTATTCTTTTGTTCTTCTCTTCTTCTTCCTTTCAAGTATTAGGCCAAGGCCTGTTACGATCCTATAGAAAATTTTCCCTCCAGCGTTTCATAGGACGGCCCAGTGATCTTCGTCCTCTTGGTATATAATTATAAACAGCTTTGGGGATCCGATTTGAACTCATTCTTTCAAGATGGTGTTTCCAATTTAGTTGGTACTGTTTAATATATTCCAAAATTGGCGTAGTCTTCAATTCTTTTTAAGATATCGGTGTTCCTTTTCCGATCCCATCTGGTGTAACCCGCCGTATTCTTTTGTTGAAAATATTAAATAAAAGAAACCAATATATCTTAGGATACAAAGCCAATTCAACTGTTAATTCAATGAAGAATCATATCTAGACATAAGGTAAAATAGGCTAATTGAATTTTTAACTAACATTTTCATTATATCTGTTAAGTTCTTGTATGTTCACTTAATCTCCTTTGCTACTTTTTTCTCATCATGTAATTGTCTGAAAATATTATTTAATATATGTAATGTATTTATGATATAATATGTAATGTATTTATGATATAATATGTAATGTATGTTTTAAATTATGTAAATTTTAAATAATAGGAGTTAGAAGAGTCGGGGGTCACCTCATATTTGTAGATTTCTTGAAGACCAAGGTTTCAACGTATTAAGCATCATTATCAATCCTTTCTAACTGTTGAATCAGAGTTGGTGATCTTGTAGGTTGATTTCTGCTCCTTCTGTTGGCTGACTGATAAACTTCCAAATCAGTTTTTTTTTTCTCCGGGAATTTCATTTTATTTTTATTTTGTGGATGTAAATTTTCTCCCAAATTGTGAGTTCCTTAGATTTATCTGTTTCAGTATTGAAACAAAAGCCAAATTAAATCTAAGGAACTCACAATTTGGAAGAAAATTTACATCCACAAAAATAAAATAATGAATTTGAAATTCCCGGAGAAAAAAATCTGATTTGGAAGTTCATTGGTCAGCCAACAGAGGGAACAGAAATCAATCTACAGGATCACCAACTGCCGATTCAACAGTTAGAAAGAATTGATAATGGTGCTTAACACGTCAAAACCTTGGTCTTCAAAAAAATCTACAAATATGATTTAACTTTTATAGGAATTAATCACTATGAGGTTTAATTTATAATAAAATCAAATATTTCTTACCTCTCCTCATATAAATCTTCTAAGTAGATCACGATTTTGGAACCATAATGGTCTCATCTTCAGTACAATCTTGGCAACTGATGTTATGTCGATCGGAAGAAACACTTCTTCTTCCCTCTCATCTTCAGTACAATCTTGGCGACTGATGTTATGTCGATCGGAAGAAACTCTTCTTGTTCCCTCTGTTGAGGGAACAGAGGAAAGAAGAAGTATTTTTTCTGATTGACATAATATCAGTCGCCAAGATTGTACTGAAGATGAGACCGTTATGATCTCGAAATCGCGATCTACTTAGAAGATTTATATGAGGAGAGGTAAGAAACATTTGATTTTATCTTACTACAAATATGAGTTGAATTGTGAATATTCTAACTCCTTTTATTTAAAATAAATCTCAGAGTGTCATCTTCTTTTAAATATTAAATATATGCATTTTGTTACTATGATCATTTAACTTCATAAGACAATTTTATATATATTTATTGATATCACAAATATTTTATGATAGCAAGGAGCACCAAAATCATGACACTAGTCAAGATAGTGTCATCATCCACAGTATGGAACAAGCATCACAGCAAGACACATGGCGCTCCCTCAGTTGTTTGACAGACAGTACTGAACAGAGTGCTCCATAAACTTTATTATGTCCAACCGGGTAAGTTCATTCACTCCTTTGAAAATTAGTCTTTGCATTATGCACTTCTTCATATCATCTTTCATTAAAAGCTTGCAAATGCATCAAATTGCTTTACACTTTGAATTATTCTGAAACAGCTTGCCATTGTTGTGTATTTCCAGGCTAAGTTACCCGTGGTATTGACAAGATACGTCCACACTTGGAGAAAATAGATAATGTTCCTCTCCTGGTGTCACTGTTTACAGACTGCACACCTTCAGTGACTAGAGAAATGCTTCATATAATGCAAGACTATGGTGAAGTTGTTTGTGTCATTGGTTCTTCTGCAAATGCAGACAACATGCCAATTTTTTTACAAGCTGATGCAAGGTAGTTTTCTTTGATTTAACTGGCATGCATTTTACACTGAGAGTAAAATAAGATATTATTAAATTAGTAACAGGAAAATAGATTTGTTTCCAAGATAATCTTTGAAATATGATTGTGTTCATATGTGGTTAATATTGATAATAAAAATGTATAGTTTTTATTTTTAAAAAGAAAAAAATACTAATTTATTTTTCATAAGTAATGCCACGAGTGATTTCCAAATTATCGAAAAATTCATGACTAACGAAGTGAGGAGTGAATTTATCTAGAGAATTTGGAAATCAAGAGTGGCATTTGTTAGGACTATTTAATGAATAAAATTAAGCTGTTTACTCACAAATCATTGTTTAACTATAGTTATTTTAAAATATTTATATATTTAATGTAAATGGCAATGTTCAAAAACAAATCAGAAATGTGAGGTTATGTTCATTCACTGCTGCTTGATCATATTATTTATTGCCAAATAAGATCGCACTATGTAAGAGTGCAACCAAGTGGAAAATAATGAAACACATCAAACTATATATCATAATCAACATTACGGGTTATTCATTTATTTTTTTAGTAAACAACTCAGTAAAATCAAGGAATCTTTTCATTATTTGCTATATTCAATGTATTTGTTGGAGAAAAATAATGCTTTGATCTGTTCAGAACATTAAAAAGGAGGAGCTTTCTTTATCACAAAAGCAGGAGCTGATAAAGAGAAATCGATAAAGAGCGAGGTGAAACACAACTGTCATTGGTTGTAAAACAACATTAATTGAAACGTGATTGATCATTGACTAGCATTTGTGGCATGAGTTAAATAGTCACTATAAAGATTTTTTACTGTAAAAATCTAAAAATATATTCAACAAGGTTCAAAAATAATGAAAATGCCATCAAATCTTTTAGAGTATAAAGAGGATTTACATACTCAGTGGTAATACTCACACTCCTACGGAGAAGGAGAGGTCCACGGTTCGATTTCTGGTTCAGACATTAATTTTTCTTTTCACAATATCATTATAATATTATAATATGATCCATTATTGGAACTGTGTTAAAATAACAGTATTGGAAAATGTTAAATAACATCATTTACTGCTTATAAAAGTGGTGGTGTAAAATTCTCAAATATAGATACTTCTAAACGAAGCCGGCCGTTGGCGATGGTAGTGACACCTACCTGCAGTGGGTGAAACGAGAATTATAGATTTATATATGTGGAAAGAATTATTAATGTTTGTACCAAGTCTAGAATAGTGTAGTGGACTGCACACTTCTATGGAGAAGGAAAGGTCCACGGTTCGATTCCTGGTTCAGATATTAATTTTTCTTTTCACAATATCATTATAATATAATAATACTCATCTGTTTGTATATCCTGATTATGTAGTATTATTAATTGATAGTGAGGTATTACTACAAGTCAATAGATACATATTCTATTAAACAGCGCTAAGAAACTGGGGCTGGAAGCAAATATCAATAAAACCTAATATAATATGGTCACACATAGAAATACATTATTAAATGAGAATATACACTTAACGACAATTGAGTGAAATTTTGAAGTGCCAGAACTCAAATACCTAAGAACATAAGTACTCATACAAACGGGAATGAGATGCAGAAAGTAATTAAACATAGGCCATTGAATTAAAAATGTAATATTTAATTAAATAAAAATAAAACTTGAAAGTATTATGTGATTTTCATATTTATTAAAATATAAATTAGTTACAGCTGTTTCGGTACTTTGTACCTTCTTCAGACATGATAACAAATTAATGAATTTTGTTATTATAGTACATAACTTGTAACATTTAAAATTTGGTTCAAAACAATGATCATATTGGAGTAGGTGGTTACATATTTGTGACAAAGGAAAGAAGTTTGACCTTTTAGAAGTTGTAGAGATAAATAAATTGAAAAGTGGTAATGAGCTGTTAAATTCCCAACTAGATTTGAATGAATCACCTCTTTTAAATTTATAATAGAAATTGTAAAAAAAAAAAAATTGTTGCATAGTTACAGTTGTTATGTTATATTTGAAAAGAAAAATATACGCCAAGACTGGGGCGTATATTTTTCTTTTCAAATATAATTTGTCCATCATTAAGGTGTTTAAAAACGAGTAATATTAACAGTTGTTATGTACTATAATAACAAAATTCATTAATTTGTTATAATGTCTGAAGAAGGTACAAAGTACCGAAACAGTTGTAACTAATTTATATTTTAATAAATATGAAAATCACATAAAACTTTTCTAAGTTTTATTTTTATTTAATTAAATAAGTTATGGATTTTCATCAAATAAATGCCAATTCAATTGATTACTTAAAAATATATGTAATTTATTCTTCCTGTTATGTTGTATGGATGCGAAACATAATCTTCTACTTTAAGAAGGGAAAAGAGACTAAATTATTTGAGAATAAAGTCGTTAGGAAAATTTTTGTACCAAAGTGAGATGAACATACAGGTAAATGGAGAAAAGTATGTAACAATGAATAGAGCCAGTCAAGTTCACATTCACTCTCTCTCTCTCGGCTCTCGCTTCCCAACCTTTCCATTCCCATTGCTTCTATAAAGGCACTTTATATATTCAGGAGAGTAGGGGGGGGGAATGCCAAACGAGTGTGCAGGTATAGAATGCAAGCAAGAGTGAATGGGAATCCCATTGGATCAGATTTCCCATGAGCAGTAACAGTCTTCATAAGCAAAATAATATATACATTGAACAATGTGTGTGTGTGTCTGCATTCATCACAATGTCAAGGTCAATAGGTGATGCTGAGTTAAAGAAATATATATTTGAAGAGAAAAATGTTTGCCCCAACCGAGACTCGAACCTGAGACCTTTGGCTTTCTAGGCCAATGCTCTACCATCTGAGCTATTGGGGCGAGTTCTGATCTAGATGTAAATTTCTCTCTTATATACGTTGTAATTCCCAACACCAAATGCTATGAAGCCTTTGCTTCTATCTTTGCAAATGGCGGTTTCTTAGTTAAGAAGACATTTATCGGGAATTTAAATACTACTTTATAAAGCCAGTAGGGCTTCAATTGATGTTTTTATTATTAATTTAACACTTCTCACTGAAGGATAAATTATATTTGAAGAGAAAAATTTTTGCCCAGACTGAGACTCGATCCTGGGACCTTTGTTTTTCATACCAAATGCTCTACCAACTGAGCTACTGGGGTGAGTTCCAATCTAGATGCAAATTTTTCTCTTATCATCATCATCCAGGGATTAAGCCTGTTGGCTTGTTCCGGTTTCATGAAAGCTACATAGAATTGTTAAAATTGTTCAGACCATCTTCTGTGTGGACGTCCAACATTTCTCCTTCCATGCAGTTTATAATTTAGCAATTTTTCCCTTTTATATATGTTGTAATTCCCATGCACCAAATGCCTGAAGCCTTGGTTTCTATCTATTCAAATGGAAGCTTCTTAGTTAAGAAGACATTTATTGGGAATTTAAGCACTACTTTTAAAAGCCATCTATTGATGTTTTCATTGCTAATTTAATACTTCTCACTGAAGGATAAATTAAATTTGAAGAGAAAAATCCCGGGTTCGAGTCTCGGTCTGGGCAAACACTTTTTTCTTCAAATTTAATGTATATAGGTATATATATATTGCGTATTTCATATGGTTTGAAATTTAAATATTTTACAGATTTATATTTCGGTAACAATAATTATAATGATACAAGTTTATTTGTAAAAGAATGAATATCCTTTGTCTGATAAGAAACATACAGTGAATATTTCTTATGTGGCACAATCATTGCATGAATGCATCCTGCATATTCACTTCTAGAATCTCAGGACTTCGCATTCTCAAGCTCTTATTACAGGTATACAAGACTCTCATGTCAGCACTCCTTTTCACCTGCTCTCAATTATGAGAGGGAGCAAGACAGAGATTGACTGCCTTTAACAGTGAACTACATGATTTTTTATGGGAAACCAGTATTAATAAGAAAAGTTAAGTTTCAGGGACTGTGATGAACAGGCTATGGAGCATGAATGGGGGAATGAAAAAGAGGAATGGAAACTACTTGTAGAAAAGCCAGAGGAATAGTGCCTAATAGATGGGCCAAGAATAAGTTGGGAGAATAATATTAACCATGATTTGAGGGAGGTAAATTATACAGGGAATAATTGGAAACCATTACCTCAGAGTAGGGATGTATGGAAATCTTATGTCCCCAGGCCAAGAACCTCCAAGTACAATAGTGCCAATGAGTTAGTTAGTTATTCATGTAACATACGGTAATTAATTTTAATAATAATTAAACCTCATAATGTTAAAAATTCCCAAATTTAATATATAAAAATAATTAATTTTACTTTACAGCTTAGCGGTTGAACCACTTTATCCACAAGTTTGTCAGAAAGTAGCAGTTTTCAAAGAAACAGCACCAGAACAAGGACCATCTCCAGTCGAATTAAGTCGCAGTCTGAATTCAGTTGCCTGCTCTATTAGTTTCCGCAGAGAAGATCCTATTTCTATATTTCATCTTATTATGGAGGTAAGTTACATGATTTCATATTCCTTATTGTTTGGAAACTTACCAAGAAAATCAGCACAGATAATGTGCAGTAAAGTAAAGTAATCCCACTACAGGCCTCAGGAGGCCCTTGGGGTAGTAGGATGTTAAGGCTCCTACTTTTTCTGGACAATCGGCACTTGATGTCAGCCCTGCGTGACAGCCGCCTTTACCCCTAGTGTCTTGTACTCATTTCCATTAGAGGCTGAGTCGACCCCAGGACCATAGTGTCAGTTTAAAAACCCTCGACCTTCTGGCTTTTAGCGCAGTGCCTTAATCACTATACTACGGCGTGCCCCCAGATAATGTGCATGTGTTTCTAATGCCACCTACTGCACTTTTCATGCCTAAGTTTCTATACTGGGTGGATAGATGGCATTAAATGTGGTCTATTTTCAGTTTATGAATCTCTTCAGCAGACCACTTTACATCTTCTTCTTCTTCCTTCCAAGTATTAGGCCAAGGCCTGTTACTCCTATAGAAACTATTAGGGCATCCGAGGACTAGGGAGTCTTTCCTTTCTTCCATTTCTTCTTTCCTTATTTTCTTTTCTTCTCCAGAAAAGCCTGACCAGAGGCTATAAGATGGCAGCCCCATCACTGGTCTTGCCTTCCTTTGGCCAGCAACCAATCGAAGGGACTATTATTATGCTTTCAAGTCTTATACGAGAATTTCCCGGAAGGATCAAACTAATGATGACTACTTTACATAAATGATGAATTCTTGTATTGTGCACAGAGAAGAGTGTAGGAAGAATGTATGTTTATGTGTTTGTGTAGTTTATAGTGTGTTTTATGAGGGATGATGAAGAAAAGAGAGAAGGTCAAACCTGGTGCCAACATGTACCCTTACTCCTGCCAAAAAGCACCAAGGGGGGGCATCAAGGCTTAACACCCCCATCCTTTGGACAAATTGCTATCAGCAGTACCATCTGCTCTCTCAACATATGTACTGTGGAGGGATTTGAAATTTAATGCAGGAATCTGGTGCACAATCTAGTGACTAAAAATTATAACCACCACCCCTCCTGGCCCCGAGTTTGAAAATGTTACAATTGAATTAATTTAATTTAAGATTAAATTAAAATGTTTCGTACCTCACCTCATATCCAGTCTTCTAACTAGATCGGTTTCAAAGCCTGGGCAGCTTCATCCTCAGTATTTCTCGTCAACTGATGTTATGTCGATCAGAAGAACTGCTTCTTCCTCCTCTGTTGATGGACCGATAAACCTCAGGATCAACTCAGAATCTGCAGGAATTCCAAAGTTCATAAGTTTTTTCTTGCTTTTTTTAATGTTGATTTTATTAAAGAAAAAATATTCAGACAAAATAAGAAAATTTAAAATCAAAATCAAGAAAAAGAAGTAACCCTGCCTCCCAGGCGCCCCAACCTCAGAAGTGGGTTACAAGTGTATGTCATGCCAGGAAAGGACACCAGAAATGTCAAAATGACATCCTGGGGCATTTGGAAAAAAAAAATTGTCTATGTATAAATGAAAGTATGAGGTATGTTTTGATGTTGCAGTCCCGGTATTATATGCAGAGTGTGTGGAACTGTGTGCAGTTCTGGATTTGCTGTGGGGTAACAGTGAGTGCAGTGCAGGTGTTAGGGGTGTTCCTCATGTTGCCTCCTGTGCTCGCTGACTGGAGGTGTGCTGTGGTTGGCTTGGCCTTGTTAGTTCCTTTGATTTCTCTGTCATTGGTTTGCAGTTCCAGCATCATCGACAGGAAGTACTGCAGCGAGTGGCGCACCGGAAAAAACCAGTGTGTTATCGATACCCAGGTATGCTACATCACAAATAAAATTAGTTTATTTTTTTTTTTTATTTTCAATATTCTGAACTACTTTCAATATTTACATGAAACTTTATTATCTTAAGAATTTTGGGTCAATTACAGTACTGACTTTTTTATTGTTATGTTGAAGATTTATTTTTTTCTGGTGGTGCCACGTACATTATCAGCATTAATAAAATTCATGGTAAAAATCCTTTGAGGTTATCATAAATTAAAATTATAGTATAAATTATAAAATTGTTTACCTTGCAGGTTAGATTTAACAATATCATCTTACAACTGTATGATACACATAAAAATATGATTTTTACAGGTGTGCTGTAAATTGACGATATTATTATTAATTTAACACTTCTCACTGAAGGATAAATTATATTTGAAGAGAAACATTTTCACCTAGACCGAGACTCGAACCCGGGACCCTTGGCTTTCCGGGCCAAGTGTGCTCTACCAACTGAGCTACCGAGGCGAGTTGCGATCTAGACACAAATTTTTCTCTTATATACATTGTAATTCCCTCGTGCCAAATGCTTGAAACCGTAGCTTCTATCTTTGCAAATGGCGGCTTCTTAGTTAAGAAGACATTTATTGGGAATTTAACACTACTTTATAAAGCCAGTAGGGCTTCTATTGACAATATTATTATTATTAATTTAACACTTCTCACTGAAGGATAAATTATATTTGAAGAGAAAAATTTTTGCCTACACCGAGATTCGAACCTGGGACCCTTGGCTTTCCGGGCCAAGTGATCTACCAACTGAGCTACCGAGGCGAGTTGCGATTTAGATGCAAATTTTTCTCTTATATACATTGTAATTACGGAAAGCCAAGGGTCCCGGGTTCGAGTCTCGGTCTAGGCGAAAATTTTTCTCTTCAAATATAATTTATCCTTCAGTGAGAAGTGTTAAATTAATAATAATATCGTCAATAGAAGCCCTACTGGCTTTATAAAGTAGTGTTAAATTCCCATAAAATGTCTTCTTAACTAAGAAGCCGCCATTTGCAAAGATAGAAGCTACGGTTTCAAGCATTTGGCACGAGGGAATTACAATGTATATAAGAGAAAAATTTGCATCTAGACCGCAACTCACCTCGGTAGCTCAGTTGGTAGAGCACTTGGCCCGGAAAGCCAAGGGTCCCGGGTTCAAGTCTCGGTCTAGGCGAAATTTTTCTCTTCAAATATAATTTGCTGTAAATTACCTATATTACATACTTGTTGGCTACACAGGAGCTAATGGACACACAGTATGTCACAAGGATGAAATTTTAATAGTTTTTTTTGTGTTGATTAGTTTATACCCAGATATTTCTTATGAAAAAATTATTAATCATTATCTTTCATGTTGAAGTGATGATGATGATGATGATGATAATAGAACAGGTTACTGCCGTAGTCTTGGAATAACATCATTATATCATATCATAGAGAAACTTCGAATAGAGGGGAAACTGAGTACAGTGACATCTAAAAAATTTCGGTCGTTTACGATGAACTACAGTGAGCAAACTACAATGGTAGCGCTGTTTCGTAGTAACAGAATATGTAACTATATAAAACAAATGCAAGGCACACGGCGTCATTCACGGCGTGTTTAACGGTGTTCACTCGGGATTATGGGAAGTTAGCTATTTTGTAAATTTAAATTTTTAACTGCTATCCTTTCGTTCTAGACGGTACTGTAAATTATCGAAAGTTAAAATCATTACTTAGATTTTATTTTACTCTAATTTGTAAGTAAATTCAAGCTTGTTTATATTTTTAATGTGAATCTATTTTCAAAGATAAACCTACTAGAAGTGATAACATTCTAAGATTTGTTAGGTTAGGAAGAGTGATGTTAGTGTACAGCCATTTCTAATAAGCATTTTAAAAATGTGACTTTATAATGGACAGATGTACGACATGGCTAAGGTTATTTAATAAATATTGTATAAAATATGTATGTGAGAATAAGGGGGTAGGTCAATTGTACATATTTATTAAAAGAGCTCATAATGCACGTTTTTAAATTTTAATAAACGAAAATAAATTAACATGTTTTATTTATTTCCATTCTTCCTTTCTGTTAAAATTAAAGAAAATCTGTAGGTCTGAGAGACTGGGTATACATAATTCCACAATTTAAGATTAATTAATACGTTATTTATTCCTATAAAAGTTAAATTCCATGATTATTCACCAGATGGCATTATATAATTATAATTCATAATTTTACCACCAGGCGGTGCTGAATTTCATATTAGTACCAGAAAAAAATCGAAAAAATTTAGATGTAGTTAGTTGTTCTACACTAGCGCCTCTTATGGCATGTACGCGAAACTTGCCTACTTTCTTCTCTGGTACTCTGTGATATCATATGTAGCCGGACCGGGTTTGATCCCCGGTTGGGACGAGTTCCCTGGATGATATTTTTTTTTTTAGGTTTTTCCTCACCTGTGAGATAAATGTTAGGAAATGTTAAAGCCCCATAGTCCATGAAACACCATTTGTCCATCATAATCATCCGATCATTTTCATCTTGATCTTATTTAGTGTGAATCATGTGTCTCATCTTAAATGTTCATGCTGCCTCAAAAATTTAATCAATAGGTGATTGGCTTCAGTGGTCTAATGGCTATTATGGTCACCTCTAGATTGACATTTATGAGTTCAAACCCAGCCTGGTTTAATTTTTTTTTTCAAATTATAATAATTCTGAATCCTTTGGGAGTAAACTATGGGTCCTATTTCATAAATTTAAGATATTATACGAATTAATAAATCAATTCTTATCTTTATTAAATTAATATTGAGAAGCTAAAGCTATTACTATGATAGAAATAAGTAAATTAATGAACACAATTAAATTATTGTAAATCAATGGTAAAGAGAAAAATTTTTGCCTGAACCGGGAATCGAACCCCGAACCTTTAGCTTTCCTTGCTAATGCTCTGTCCACTGAGCTAATTCAGACTTCATTCCCATCCAAGCAGAAATCCTTCCTTTACCTTACTCTACTGGTCTCCACATTCACCAGTAGAGTAAGGTAAAGGAAGGATTTCTGCTTGGATGGGAACGAAGCCTGAATTAGCTCAGTGGACAGAGCATTAGCACAGAAAGCTAAAGGTTTGGGGTTCGATTCCCGGTTCAGGCAAAAATGTTTCTCTTTACCATTGATTTACAATTCTTATCTTACCTCATACTTCATGTTTTTTAAAACAGGAACTGCAGTTTTCAAGAGGTATCATTCTCATCTTCAGCCAAAACGATGACTACCGGATTTTTGTTGGAATCTTCATCTATAATGTTGCCATCTGGTGTTGATTTGATGAACCTTGAGATCAAGTCCTGTTCACTAGGAATTTCAAAATTCATAGATCTAAATTTGTTCTTCTCAATAAATATCTTTCCCCAAACTGTCAATTCCGAAGGTTTTCCAAATTTTTTAAAAGTTTAGTCCCTTTTTCAATTTAATGACATTCCAGCAAACTATGAGCTGCAATAGCTGATTTTTCGATTTCACCATTTTTAATATTTCCAAAGTGTTCCCCTGTGCGAGTGTCTAAATTCCTTTTTTTGTTTTTCCTATGTATACTGTTTTGCAGTCTTTACAACTAATTTGATAAATTCCAGACTTTTACTATCATCTGGGATGTTCACTTACTTATTGGTTATTAATAGATTACCAAGGCTAAATTTAAAAAAAAACATGAAGTATGAGGTAAGATAAGAATTTATCCATTAATTGAAGAATATGAATATTATAAGAACCTTAAATTTGAACTAACTTGTTAGCCCTTCCATGCCCAAATTTGATTTGATGTTCTACTCACCTGAGATGTTATTAAAGAAAATATTACTGCTACCACTTAATATAAGAATAAAACAAGTTGATATATTTACAGGTATCTGTGTTTATTTTATGGTGTTATGGTTCTAAGTTCCTGCCAACTGTCTTCATGGTTTTGTTATTCTATTCTCTAACACTGTCTTCATTGTGTGAAGAAATAGTCATGAATAACAACACAACTTGTACTATGGTGTATCCACTCCCAGCTGCCAATGTTACTTTGGAGCTGTGGGGAGGTTGGAGTAGATATGAATATAGTCTCCTCACTTCACAACATACAGCACTCATCCTACTCGTCCTACACATAGGTAAGTTCCTGAAAAGAGAAGAAAAATGTAGTTTTCATATCATAACATACTTACGTTAACTTAGAAATGTGTTTGAGTTTGTATTCTTTAACATTCTTACCTCATATATTTATTCTGTTGGACAATCATTTCAAAGCTATTGCTTCATCTTCAGCTTGTTCACAGACTGGTTTTTTCAGTTTGTGAACAAGCTGAAGATGGAGCAATAGCTTTGAAATGATCGTCCAACAGAATAAACATATGAGGTAAGAATGTTAAAGAATAAATTAAATTTGAAGAGAAAAATTTTCGCCTAGACCGGGACTCGAACCCGGGACCCTTGGCTTTCCGGGCCAAGTGCTCTACCAACTGAGCTACCGAGGCGAGTTACGATCTAGATGCAAATTTTTCTCTTATATACGTTGTAATTCCCTATCGCCAAATGCTTTTGAAACCATTCCTTCTATCTTTGCAAATGGCAGCTTCTTAGTTAGTTGGCCCGGAAAGCCAAGGGTCCTGGGTTCGAGTCCCGGTCTAGGCGAAAATTTTTCTCTTCAAATTTAATTTATCTTTCATTGAGAAATGTTAAATTAATAATAAAAACATCATTAGAAGCCTTACTAGCTTTATAAAGTAATGTTAAATTCTCAATAAATGTCTTCTTAACTAAGAAGCCGCCATTTGCAAAGATAGAAGCAATGGTTTCAAAAGCATTTGGCGATAGGGAATTACAACGTATATAAGAGAAAAATTTGCATCTAGATCGTAACTCGCCTCGGTAGCTCAGTTGGTAGAGCACTTGGTCCAGAAAGCCAAGGGTCCCGGGTTCGAGTCCCGGTCTAGGCGAAAATTTTTCTCTTCAAATTTAATTTATCTTTCATTGAGAAATGTTAAATTAATAATAAAAACATCATGTTAAAGAATACAAACTCAAATATTAAATTAAACCTCATAATGTAACTTCCTAATGATTTTAAAATTAGAAATATGTGTCATTGACAAGGTGGTGTTAATTCTGTTGCACAACTGCATCAAGAAATATTTATAGAAGAATGTATGCTAAATATCAGGATAATTGTATTTAAATGCATGTTTCATAATGCTCTAGGGTCGGTTTTTATCCAGTGTGAATAATATTTGTAGATGTCATGGGTAATACTCCGTATAACTGGGAGTAAAGTAGATATGCATATATTTGAATTTGTATTTTTTAACATTCTTACCTCATATGTTTATTTTGTTGGACGATCGTTTCAAAGCTATTGCTCCATCTTCAGCTTGTCCCAAACTGGTTTTTTCTTTTCTTCAAGTTGTCGGCCCAGGATCTGTGTTCCAAAGAACTTGGGACAAGCTGAAGATGGAGCAATAACTTTGAAACGATCATCCAACAGAATAAACATATGAAGTAAGAATGTTAAAAAAATACAAACTCAAATATTAAATTAAACCTCATAATGAAACTTCCTAATGATTTTAAAATAGATATGCATGTATTGCATTTCACCATGTTACATTTTTTGAGATAAAGAAACTTGGAGTTTGTGTTGAAAAGTATTATGATTTGTATATTTCTCATACTGGATATTCAAGCAGAACAAATATGGAGGAGGAAAAATAAATACTCTTTTTTTTATATAATAAATTTGGGAATTTTTAACATTGTGAGGTTTAATTCATGAGAATTAAATGAATCGTGATTTCTTCTTACCTCATACTTCTATGATTTTTTAAACACAGCACTGCAGTATCAGCGACAATTGTCACCATCCTCAGCTGTTTTCACGACTGTCAATTTTTTCTTTTGCCAGCAGTTTGGATAATTACCGGCAAAAGAAAAAATAGACAGTCATGAAAACAGCTGAGGATGGTGACAATGGTCGCTGATACTGCAGTGCTATGTTTAAAAAAATATAGAAGTATGAAGTAAGAAGAAATCACGATTCATTTAATTCTTAGAAATAATCTTGCTTGCAGCATACAGCATTACCATAGTAATCATTATAAAAAACACGTACAGAGTGCCAGAAATACAGAATATGCCAAATGGGAGTTTTCCACAGAATGAAACTCTAATAGAATTAGTAGAGAAGCAATGAAATTAAAGAAAATAGAAAAGGGTTATTTATAAAAAAATTCTGAATAGCATAAAATTTACTTTCTTTATTATTCTGTGTTTTTAAATTAACCTAATCAGTGTTCGAAACTCCCTATTTTCCATTCATATGTAAAACTAGAAATGCTTGACCATTTATACATGTTGGTGAGTCGTTTGCATCTGTATTACTCTGTTTCAATGTTAATGAATCAAGAAATCCAAAGACAAAATAAGGAATTCTATTGCAGAATTCACAGCTGAATATCAGTCTTAATTGAAAGACCTTTTAAAAGCAGCAAAACAGGAAAAAATTACCAAGTTCTTTAAGCCCTTGCCTAAACCCACGCGTAATAATTAATAGAAATTGTTCAAAATCTCTCATTAATTGATTTTATTTTGATAATTTTTATTTTATTCTGTAACCTTGTAATGTATCCCCTATACACCCATACAAATTACCATTCCATATTTGCAGAATATATCTGCCGCAAATAAGGAGCTTTTACTGTACTTTAGTTTTTAAGCAATAAACTTAGTTTTATATATTTTGTGTGAATCATTTTGTATTCATAATAGTTGACCTATGGGTTTGTGGTCATTGACTCGGTAGGCTATAATCCTATTTGTAGCAACCACAGGTGGGCTGTCTATCATCCCTATCCACAGGTATGACAACTTTCTTCTTCTTTTCTTCTTAATCATAATTTGTAGGATTTTTCATCCTGTTTATTTCAAAATCACTCCTCGGAGGAAGACGTATTGGATGTGCAATTGAATATGGCATTTGTCCGTAATTTCTGTGCTGTGTATTTTATCAAATAATGTTTTCCCCTGAATAGTTCTTAAGAACTATTAACAATGAACTTAGAACAAATACAACAACCTCATAGTGTTAATTCTTAGAACTATCAAACATAAATTAATGTTCACAACTATGCTATTGTAATCAATGGTAAAGAGAACAATTTCTTAAGTTATGTAGGTAGGAAATAACACTATGAGGTTTATTTTAATTTTATTTAGTTGTTTCTTGACTCACCTCATACTTCTTAACTCCTGCGAGGGAGTTAAGAAGTATGAGGTGAGTCAAGAAACAATTAAACAAAAAAGAACAATTTCTGCCTGAATCAGAAATTGAACCCTGAACCTTCAGCTTTACATACTGATGCCCTGACCATGGAGCTAATTCAGGCTTCCTTCCTTTTCTCTTGTCCCAAATGTGGATGTATGTGATCCTCACTGCAGGCCCTTGGAATGGTAGGAGAATTTTAAGGCTCATCTGTGAAGACAATTGGCATGAGTTTCAGCCATATTTTCAAAGGTGATAGCCACCTTTACTCCCAGAAATGTGTCTGCTGCTAGTTTCTGCTAGAGGTTCAGTTGACCCCACTTTCATGGTGGCCACCAGAAGTTTATGCCAGTTTTAAAATTCTTTCCCAGTCAGGAATCAAATCTCTGACCTTCCTGCTAGTAACATATTTGCCATAACCAACTTTTGTGCAGCATGTCACATAAAAGAAAATTGTACATGCATATTAAAGCCATTTTTTTTATTGCAGTGATAATATCAGCAAGTTTTGTGGAAAGGGAATATTCCATTTGGCATAGAAGTCCACATCGCAACATAGTGTGGCTAACGGTTGTGATTATCTCGTAAGTTATTGTTATTATTATTATTATTATTATTATTATTATTATTATTATATTTTTTATAATAATATATAGAAAATGCTGAATATTATTATTGTCATCTCATCATATTATCCTTTTATCATCATCATCATCATCATCATCATTATAATATAAAGTTGGGAATTATTTATCTAGACCATCATTTCCCAACCTGCGGTTTGCGAACCCCCAGGGGGTTCGCCAAAACTTTTCCATAATGACAGGTTTTGAGGTTAGGACTTCTATTATTATTATTATTGTTGTTATTATTATTATTATTATTATTATCGTTATTAAAATAAAATAAATATTTAATGTGTGTCCAACTCTGGGTCAAGTCGAAGGATGAGATGACATGATCGATGATGATTGTCCCACTGCAGGGACATGGGTGTTCCCCTAGTGGATAGTTTCTTAGCCAGATTAATTTAGTTACTCTTATTTCCCTACAGATGTCATAAGTAGCATGTGGTTAGCATACTGACCCAATGAGACATCTAGTAGGCAACTAAAGTAATAGGTGGATGATGATCGGTAAATTTTCCTTATAGGTCTCTTTTCAAGCTTAAGGTTCTTTTATGAGACTGAAAAAGCCAGACTTGGGACCCATGGCTTAAAGTTCCTCCTGGAGGACTTATTCTTTGGATTTTTCCATACTAAAAAGTCCATTGACCCCGGCCAGATTTGAACCTGTGACCCTCAGGACTAGAGGCAAGGAACATAACCACTACACCACCATGGGCAACATAGGATGAAACTCCCATATTTTTAGAGGCCTGTGAAAGACAAGTGTGCTAGCTGACCATACCTGATGAAATATTATTTTTATTCATATTATTATCTTCTTCTTCTTCCTTCCAAGTATTAGGTCAAGGCCTGTTATGATCCTATAGAAAATTTTCCCTCCAGCTATTATTATTATTTTTATAATCAATTGAATTGGTGTTTACTTGATGAAAATCCATATTATTCATTCCATTATTATTATTATTATTATTATTATTATTATTATTATTATTATTATTATTATTATTATTATTATTAATTATTATTATTAATTATTAATTATTATTATTATTATTATTATTATTATTATTATTATTTATTATTATTATTTATTATTATATTATTATTATTATTATTATTGTTGTTGTTGTTGTTGTTGTTGTTGTTGTTGTTGTTGTTGTTGTTGTTATTATATAATTATAAATAGGAATGAGGATCACAAAGATAATAAATGTTGACTCTAACTGTGGAAATGATTGCTATTATAGGCACTCTTGTTATCTCAACTTGTCTAAAAAAAATGTCTAACTAAAAATATATAAAATGGTTATTCTTCCAGTTTCATTATATGGATACAAAACACGGCCTCTTACTTTAAGAGAGGAAAAAAGCATTATGAGTAAATGAGAATAAAGTGCTTAGGATAATTTTTGGATCAAATCAAAGAGAGACAATAGACAAGCAAATGGAAAAAACTACATAATAGTGACTTCTGTGATCTTTATGGGAAACCATATGTAATAACAACTATTAATTAAGTCTTGTACCTAAGATCTCGGTCTTCCTCAACTTTGGATCTATTTTTATATTGTATGAATTTAAGAAACTATAATATATGGAGAATTAGAACGAACCAAGAATTGAAATAATTATTTAGAGCTGGTAGGAGATATTATTACTCCATGACGGACTTGCCATCTGGCATGTATAGTACACAGACGAAGAGAATGAAAGCCGTAGGTAATTCATAAATCATGTGCATGACTGTTTCCTATATTCTCAGGTATAGTATTTATTGCCATTGTATCGCTTGCAATTCCCCGTCCCGTCGCGGCCTTCTGTCGCCATGATTTTCATTCTCTTCGTCTGTGGACTGTATTGGCGGATCGAAAAGAAAGAGGTGGGCAAGAAATAGTTTTTTGAAGGGAAGTCCTGAAGGAAAAAGGAAGGTTGGAAGACAGAAACTAAGCTGGTTAGATAAGGTTGAGAAAGACTTAGAACAACTGACGGTGAAATTTTTGAGAGCTATAAAAGCTAGCAATAGAGAATAATGGACATTTTGTTATGAAGGAGGGGCTCAGGGGAATGACCGTAGAATCAAAGGAAGAAGAAGAATGAAATTTCTGGTCTATATTTGCTTTGACTGAATACAATCTGGGGGGGGGACGCGGTTTCTTGGGACCTCCTAATGCTCGATTTAGCGTTGTTTACGATTCTAAGATTAGAGTAGGTATTTCAGTTAAGCAGTACATGTTTCTGAGATATCGTGGTAAAACATAAATAATATTAATGTCCACGGTAAGAAGAATAAAAACTTAATTCCATGGAAGTCAACCTACATGTGTTGCTTGTGTATTTTTGACCTCAGAATATCTTATCTATGTTTGTTCAGTTTTAATTAGAAGTAAAGTGCAGATATGCGATAATGAGCGTGTTTTGTGGACGCTACAAGCAGACTTGAGATTGTACGAGGTCATCCTTACACATGTACCGTATTTGTCATCTTTCTGATAACAATATAGAAAACATTATCAATGGGAAATTGCCTTTTTTTCTAAAATTCATTTTCTTCGGTCACTCTCTTCGATCTTGTGATTATTATATCGAAATATTAAATCTGTTTCGCATTTTAAGGGATATATTCATTCTAGAAACTTACTAATCGATATTTGTAGATTGTGTTTTATTCAACTACGGTCTATTAACATAAGCGTCGTGATTGAAACTGGGCGTGAAAATTGTCGAGAAAATTTTGCTCACATACATCTTATATTATGCTTGGTTCTCTGTTAGGTAGCTCTACTTTATTTTCTTACCGAAGGAGTTGCTGAATAATTTTTAGTATTTTGGAAATTCATTTGTTGTGGTGGAGTGGCTTGCGTGCTTAAATGATCCCGAGAGCTATGCCAGCGGTAGCAGTGCTACCGATAGGGTTACCCATGCAGGACTGGTGAAAGGTGATAAGCCAGACGAAAACAGTACCTTGGTCGAAAGAGTGACGATGTTTCACCGTAAAAATAGAACCGTCAAGAAATGCGGACATGGGTTCCACAGGGGTAACATTTTCCGGAGACTATTACTTTAAGGGAGGAAAGGAGATTACGAGTATTTGAGAATAAAGTTCTTGGGAAAATTTTTGGACCAAAGAGAGATGAACAGACAGGTGAATGGAGAAAACTACATAACAGTGAACTACATGGTCTTTATAGGAGGCCAGATATAATAACAGTTAAATCTCGTAGACTGCGATGGACAGGACATGTGGAATGAATGGGGAATGAAAGACATGCATGGAAGCTTCTTGTAGGAAAACTAGAGGGAAAACGCCCAATTGGTGGACCAAGAATGAGGTGGGAGAATTACATTAACTATGATTTGAGGGAAGTAGATTATACAGGGGATCATTAGAAAACATTAGTTCAGATAGGGATGTATGGAGAGCTTATGTCCGTGCGGCCATGAACCTACGGGTTCGATAGTGCCAGTGAGTTAGTTAGTTAGATTGATGGGCAGGACATGTGACATGTATTGGGAATCAAAGAAGAGGATGGAAACTTCAGGAAAACACTCAACAGGTAGACCAAGAATGAGGTGGGAGAATAATATTAAACATGATTCGAGGGAAATGAATTATACAGGGAATGATTAGAAAATGTTAGCTCAGGATAGGGATGTTTGGAGATTGTATATCCACATGAACCTCCAGATTCAATAGTTCCTGTAAGTTAATTAGTTGTTGTTGCTATAGCTGTTATTGCCATATTATTTTCATCATCATCATTATCCTCCTATCATGTCCTCCTTTCAGAAGGTTGATTCCAAATATGCCTCCAACCATCTCTATCTTCCCATGCTTTCCTTCTTTTTAGTTCTCCTAGTTGTATCCTCCTTCTTCTAAACTTTCCTTCACTTCCGAATTATTTTATACTAGTAATAATAACAATCATGAATATATTAATTTACTTTTGCAAAGACATAAGTAGGCCTTAATTATATTATTTTTGGTCTGGACATCTTACCTCAATATTAATGTTGATTTGTTCTTGGACATGTTTCAAAACAATTCTGTTTTGGGAAAGCTGACAATAAAACAGAATTGTTTTGAAACATGTCCAAGAACAAATCAACATTAATATTGAGGTAAGATGTCCAGACCAAAAATAATATAATTAAAATAACCTCAAAATATAACTTCCTAAAATTAAATAATAATAAGTAGGCCTATTGGATATTTTTTGTGAACCCAGAATAATACATTTTTCCTTGAAGCCATTCATAAAATGTAATTTTATAACATTTGTTATAAAAATGAATGGATTGCAATTTTTTTTATATTGCATATTGATTATCTATATCTTCTTCTTTCTTCTTCCTTCCAAGTATTAGGCCAAGGGCCGTTACGATCCGGATGGAAATTTTCCCTCCAGCGTCCTTCCGGAAACGCGCACGTTAACACGACTTGAAAGCGTGAATCAAATAGTCCCTTCGATTGGTTGCTGGCCAAAGGAAGGCAAGACCAGTGATGGGGCTGCCATCTTATAGCCTCTGGTCAGGCTTTTCTGGAGAAGAAAAGAAAATGAAGGAAAGAAGAAAGGAAAGACTCCCTAGCCCTCGGATGCCCTAATAGCATCGGGGTCGAAAAAACAAGAGTTAACCAAGAGAGGTTAGATAGTAAAGTTAAAAGAGTGCAAAACACAAGTAAGTGGAAGAAATGTTTTGCTCAGCTTGGGCACCTTGTGGTCGCCATCCACATATCCCCTAGATGAGGACCTCTGAGGGGATCTAAATTTGATAATACTTAAAAAATTGACATTAATTTTTTCTTTATAGTTATTTTTATTATAAATATTATTATTATAATATGCCATATGTAACTTGTTTATATACACATACTATGATTACAAAGTCCATGAAATAGTTCTTTCATTATATATCTTCCAAACAAAACATTAAAATGTGTGAAATTGTACAAGTGAGATAATCTTATCAAATTTTTATACATAACCTTACAAATGTCAATTTGATACTCAGGACACATTTATAATTGATTTAGACTTGTTCTCGAATGGCATGTACGTGTATGTATGAATTAAGAACAATTTAGTTCTTAAACCGCAATGCACAGGACATGTAGCATGAATAAGGAATGAAAAAGAGAATGGAAACTTCTTGTAGGATAACTAGTGGGAAAACGCTCTGCAGATAGACCAGATGGCAGAATAACAATAATTCAAGTTAGGAAAACATTCGTTAGTATTTAACAAGTTTAAAAAAATCATGAACAAATTGAACATTAAATTAGCACCAAAAAACGATTACAGTTTAGGTAATTTAATGAAAACCAACAAAAATGAAAAGATTGAAGACCACCAAAAATCGGGAATTTATCAAATTAATTGTAAAGATTGTGAAAGGATATACATAGGAAAAACAAAAAGGAATTTAAATACAAGATTAAAGGAACACCTCAGAAATGTTAAAAATGGAGAAACAGAAAAATCTGCAATAGCTGCACATGCCTAGTTAGAAAAACACAGAATAGAAACCAAAACAAAATTACTTAAACAATTGGAAAAATCGAAGAAACTCACAATTTGGGAAAAAATTTACATATGCAACTATGAATTTTGAAATACCCGGTGATAAGGAGAGGGGATTGATTTGGAAGTTCGTCGGTCAGCCATCAGATGGTGCAGAGGTCAGTCTGCAGGAGAGGTGGCCGTTGGACGTCAGTTGTGAATGTTATACATCATTGAGTTAAGAAGTATGAGGTGAGTCAAAAACAACTTAACATAAACATGTATAATGAGTTTAATTCCATGTTATCGTGAACCTGGGGTTCATTAGTGCCAGTTAGTTATGTATCTAGTAATTAATTTTTAGATAAATGAATAATCAAATTTTATGTTTTTATTATTAATATAATACTTCTCACTGAAAAATCAAATTTGAGTTTATTTTTTTAAAAGAAAAATTAACATTTGAACCAGGAATCAAACCCTAGACCTCAGACTTTGTACACCGGTGTACAGACAACACCATTCAAGATGTGGTTCAAATGCTAACGTTTCTTTACACTTACACAATTTTCTTACGTGTGAAGCCAAATAGCTGGAGGTATTAACAATGCCATCGGACGACTTCTATTCAAAGTATTTTTAATGAGAATTCTACATTACTTTTAAGTGATAAAGCTCAATATTTTGATGTTATATTTAGTTAAAATGTTCCAGTCCTGGACAAATTAATTTTTTTTTAAATTCGGAGATCCAGGGTTCGATTTCCGATTTAGATGTTAATTTTTCTTTTCAAAAATTAAATTTGTCCAGGGCTGGAACATGTTAAACTAAATATATTACAAAATCAAATTTAGATTTACTGGTAACATTAAAGAGTAAAATAAAGAAATATCTGTATTTGATATAAGAACTAAGAAACAACCCGATTTTGATATATATAAGAAATTGTGAACTGAAGTTCTGTTATTATTTTGCAGGCTAAGTCTACAAGGTATATATAGTGGGATTGCTTTAAGCAGTGATGCAAGTAATATTTCACCTGGTATAGAACATATTCCTTGGCAAGTTTTAACACTTGGCCTGTTGTCACCACTGATGATATTTGTCATCAGTGAACTGGTCAAACGTGAGGAGATTAAGTAAGTTCTGATGTAATATAATTATGGTTACTATTTCAAGATTATCCTCATTTAGTGACTAAGTTAGAGTACTCTGAATTCTACACCATAAGAATCATAGAACATATTTTAAAAATGTTATCTGTTTCAAGGCTGTTCACAATCTTACATAGACATGTGTGCATATGGATTCTCCATGGCAAAGACAGGCCTAGAAAGGCACTTGGCCTACCATCCGGCTGCTGGCCTCACATCCACATGTGTTAATCACATAGGTTGATGATCATTCAGCCAGTATAGGGATGAAATGTTAACATGGCGGGTCCCCCAGCTGTTATAGCTGTTTTTTCAACCTGGAGCTGCTAGGTCTACTCATTCTATACTGTATTTGGCCTTAGTTTGTGTTGTACTGTAAATAAAGTCATAAAATGTATCCTTCCGCAGGCATCTGTGATTGGTGGACTGATGGTACTATTTTATGCACCATCTGACTTGCTGATGTTTAACGTATTCAACACGAGTGGCCATGTTGAAATAACTGAATTTCCCTCTTCGTCAACTGACATGCGCAAAATGGTGTTATATTTAAATTTACATAAATTTATACTTACCATTTTCATTTTTTCATATGTTATATAGTGTTTTATTACTTTATTATTATTTTTGTGATAATTTTGTTCATACTTAGTAGTTATATAAAATGTAGATTGATCAGGGAACTATGTTTTCATCTACGCTGCTGGACAACAATGTCATTAGGTCAGTGAATCACACTTAACCACATGCTTCTGTTTACATTACAACATAAACTAAGGCTGAAACCTGTATAGCTACCTAAATTCCTCACGAAGCTGGGTGGGCACCGGTCCCATACTGGCTGAAATTCCATGAGGAAATTTCTTTCCCCATGGAGACACAAACCAGTGCAAGTCCCATAGCTCTGTGCCAAGGTATCTTGCCTTAACCACTTGGCTACGATGCAAGACTATATACAACTCAGCCTGTAATAACACTGGTCAACATGATGTATGTCTCATGAGTACCAATAGTTGTACTTAATGCAGTTTATCATGTTTTTAAATATGTATTTGGAATTTCTCCATCATGCACAGTTTTTTTTTATTTCAATTTCAATTAATGGATTTAAATAATTATTTTTTTAATAAACATTTTTTCGTCCATTTGTCCATTGTAAAAAACCAAATGAGCTAACTCAAATGGTTTCAGAGCTATGGAAAAGAGATATCAAGGCAGATGGAATCTTAATATGCTGACCGATTATTGTTGGACCATTAAGAGGGATTCTCCACAGGCGAAATATAGCAGAAAATCATTATTTCTTACTTTCTAGGTGAGTCCGAATGTTCGAATATTGTGTAGTTTCGAATGTAGAAAATATTAAATTGTTTTAAATTATAAATGCCTGTCTCTCGGAAACCTTGCGTGATGGAGAAAAACTGATATCATATTTGAATTCAGGAGAAAAAATACTATCAGAATCACATATTTTTCTTTCTGAGACAAAAAAAGTTTATTTTTTGTTGCTCAGTGTAATTAGTTCTTAGCAGTGAATGGAAGAAGTATTAGCATCAAGGTTAGATTGATTGAACAATTGTTTTTAAGAGTAATGAGATCTGAAACTATTAAATCTTTTACAGCTAGTCACAATATTTTCACTTACAACACTAGTTTTCATTATTGGTGATGTAAGTATAACACTAAAGATTAATGATATAAATTAAATATTTTCACTCCAATGCTGTTTAATGTCAAGATACACTTTTGCTTACATAATTTGAATTTGGGTCATAATCATGAAGAAATTATAGAAGGAAGAAATAATAAATTGCAATTTAAACAGTATCCTTCAGAGTGATTAATATTAACTCTGGTATGTGTAATATAAAATGAATATCATGCCTGATGCAGTGTTTAAATATTGAAGTGTTTTGAACTTTTATAAGAAAAAATCAATTTCATGTTTAATTTAAGATTTTAATTAAAATGTTTTATACCTCACCTCATATGCAGTCTTCTAATTATACCAGTTTCCAAGCTTAGACAGCTTCATCTTCAGTAATTTCTTGTTGACATTAGGCACGCCGTAGCGTAGTGGTTAAGGCACTGAGCTACAAGCCGGAGGGTCGAGGGTTCAAGTCCCGTTGGGGTCAGGATTTTTAAACTGACCCAAACCCTCTGGCGGCACTATGGCCCTGGGGTCGACTCAGCCTCTAACGGAAATGAGTACCAGACGCTTGTTCTGGGGGTAAAGGCGGCCGTCACGCAGGGCTGACAACCCGGCTGACATAAAGTGTCGATTGTCTAGAAAAAAGTGGGAGCCTTAACCTCCTACTACCCCAAGGGCCTCCGGGCCTGTTGTGGGATCACTTTACTTTACTTACTTTACATTATGTCAATCAGGAGAACTGCTTCTTCCTCCCTCTTTTGGTGGATTGATTTGGAGGTTCATCAGAAAAGAGGGAGGAAGAAGTAGTTCTCCTGATTGATATAACATCAGTCGACAAGAAATTACTGAAGATGAAACTGCCTAAGCTTCAAAACCGGTATAATTACAAGGTTGGATATGAGGTGAGGTATAAAACATTTTAATTTAAATCTCAATTAAAGTTAATAGTGAGTGGAGAACATATTTTTAATGACTCACCTCATATAATTTCAAATTTCTTTGAAACCACCGGTAATTTGAAATTATATGAGATGAGTCGTTAAAAATATGTTCTCTACTCACTATTAATGATATAACCTCATAATGATGTTTTTATTATTAATTTAACATTTCTCAATAAAAGATAAATTAAATTTGAAGAGAAAAATTTTCGCCTAGACCGGGACTCGAACCCGGGACCCTTGGCTTTCCGGGCCAAGTGCTCTAGCAACTGAGCTACCGAGGCGAGTTACGATCTAGACGCAAATTTTTCTCTTATATACGTTGTAATTCCCTATCGCCAAATGCTTTTGAAACCATTGTTTCTATCTTTGCAAATGGCGGCTTCTTAGTTAAGAAGACATTTATTGGAAATTTAACATTACTTTAAAGAGAAAAATTTTTCTCTTCAAATTTAATTTATCTTTCATTGAGAAATGTTAAATTAATAATAAAAACATCATTAGAGGCCTTACTGGCTTTTAAAGTAATGTTAAATTTCCAATAAATGTCTTCTTAACTAAGAAGCCGCCATTTGCAAAGATAGAAACAATGGTTTCAAAAGCATTTGGCGATAGGGAATTACAACGTATATAAGAGAAAAATTTGCGTCTAGATCGTAACTCGCCTCGGTAGCTCAGTTGGTAGAGCACTTGGCCCAGAAAGCCAAGGGTCCCGGTATAGGCGAAAATTTTTCTCTTCAAATTTAACCTCATAATGTTTACTTCCCAATATTAATTTAAATATAACTTAATTGAAGTGTTTTCTAATTTTCAACCTATGGTGTAATACATATGAAGAGTATAGGGAAGAAACCAGGTATGTAAATTTTTTGTTGTCATTTGAGGTGTCATTAGGTTCTCCATAGAAAACACCATCATTTAGAAGTGTGAAAGAGTAAAAGATACAGTTTAGTCATGGGTTTATTTACTTTTAACATTTGGCATAAGGTAAGGAAGCCTGTTTTTTTCTACAACTAGAAGTACTTTTTTTAGGTTTCAAGGAAAAGTAACTTACAGCAAACTCCCGATTATCCATGTTAATTGGGACCGACATATGCACGGAAAACAAAAAAAAACACGGATAATCCAATTAAGTTATTCGAGGTGATCAGAAATTTATTTATCCACTTTAACATTACTTAAATGCAACAAATATTCATAAAATGTTATATTAAATGTATTTAGATGTGAGTCATAATTATCATTAATTTATTTTACTTGTAAATATGAAAAAAAAAAGTGGGACTATTTCCTGTCATGACCACTCTGGTACTACAGTTATTCAAAATGGCCATTGTAACCAGCAATAACTACACTAGGAACCATCGATAACCATACTACTAACCAGCGATAAACCCACTGCTACAGCATATCTGTGGTTTCAATCAGTAACAACAAACTTTCAGTGACTTACACAATGGAAATTTCCGAAATTGTATTTTATTATCAGAATGTTAGTTGGTACCGTTAAATGCATCAGGGGAGGGGGTTGTGAGTGAAGGTTACTCTATTGTGCTAGTTTCTAAGCTCAGTTCACAGTAGCATGCTTAAAAATAAAAAAAAAGTTTCATAACAATACAAAATACAGTACAGTATCTATCTTCATTTTTAAAAAATGCAGTAAAAAGAGTCATGCCTGGATAATCTGCAAACCGGATAATACGCACATGGATAATCGGAAGTTTGCTTCTTTCCCTGTACTGTTCATCTATAATAGTTTATAATTATAATAACATTTTAATAAAAAGGATTGTCTCTTTCAGAGCAAATGTGAGATACCAAAAGAGAGCACGTTTAGAATTTGGAACAAAGTTGGGGATGAACTCACCATTTTAATCAACATATGTCTGCTGAGAGGTAAATATGTTTGTGTAATTAATTAAGATGAATTCTATTTTGAATTTGAAGTAGCAATAGCACCAGAAGTGTGCCAAATACTGTAAATTACTGTAAAGACATTTGTTCAATGGTAGTAAGGCTCTGATGCATAACCATCTGATAAATATAGTCAGTGAGCCTATCCGCTTATGCATGCACAATATGTGGAAAATTGCTAGTCTTGCAGAAATCTTCGACTGTGTGACATCATCTATCTCATGCTGCAATTGTACATTATTTTATAGAAATGATTTATAGGAAGTGACACTAATAGCCCATAATTAAAAATAAATTTATGTAAATTCTAAACACATTTAGGGCCACATGCAAATACATTAGTCTCTACTCAAATTACTTCCAATCACTGGTGAGCTGACTTACCATGAGCAAGTGCAAAGATCGAATTAGCTACCCACTAACTGGTCATGCATGAAAGTCGTTTTCGTAATATTAGCAAGAAATTACTCAGAATTCGCAGCGATAAAACCACATCCGTTATTTTCGTCTACTAGAGGAATGCATTTACACTTGCGTCCCGCAAATAATACTGTATATGACGACGTCTGCATCGTGCAATATTACACCAATTCTCCTGTTCTTCCAGTTGAATTCTTTGGTAGACTCTTTCTCCACATATACCGAAAACATGATCGAAGTCTTCAAGGTTCGACATCTCGGATAAAGCAGCAAGGTACGCGGCAAGGTTTTCAAACTACATCGGTTACCATTGGTTCCCTTCGGGATTCTCATGATTCATTTCTCTCCTAAGTCACCTCGCCAGGTAGCTTAGGAATTTCAACAAATATTATCACATGAACAGATTTTTGAATATGCAAAAACGTATTTGGATACAACTTTCTCAGCAGAGTACAGAACGCAGGAGAACGACTTTTACGGAACGAATGTGTTCATAGATTCGAGCCTTAGTGCTGTTGAAGTACGATTTTATTTACAGTACTAAGTACATAATTTAATTTTTGAATCATGTAATATAACGGGTTTATATTCAAAGCAATAAAACTTGTCGAATGTAGGTTCAATCAGATAATTCACTTAATACATTCTCTTTAGCTTTTGCAGTCATTGTGTACATTATTATGCTTATGAAGACTGTTTATTGTTCATGAGAAATCTGATCCAATGTGCATGCATTTGGCATTCCTCTCTCATGCCAAGTAGCTCCATAGAAGCAACGAGACTGGGAAACTCTGGGAATGTACCTGACTGGCTCTACTACACAGGAATACAATTATGCACAAATAAAAAACAATAAATTTTGTATGTTTTATTTAAATGTATCACTCACACCGAAGGACATTTGAAGAGAACATGTTTCGCTCAAACTGGGATTTGAGCCCAAGATTTCTGGTTTTTATGTACCAGTGGATTAGACCACTATGCTAGCTGGACTTCACACTTTAAATGAAAATTTTCTCTAAATTCTAACTCTTTTATCAATTACGAAAATGTTTGTTCTGGTCTTGTGCAGGAAACTGATCTCCCCATTGTGCCACACTTCTACACCCTTCTGATTTATATATGAATAATTGTTTTGTTATTCATACTTGATCCTTTCTTGAATGTGGGCTATATTATGTCTGTTAAACTGAATATGTTAAGCTCATTCCCAATATCTTTGCTATATCTTTTATCATAAGTAATGCCACGAGTGATTTCCAAATTATTGATAAATTCATGACTCACGAAGTGAGAATTTGGAAATCAAGAGTGGCATTTGTTAGGACTATTTAGGAAATAAAATTAAGCTGTTTACTCACAAATCATTATTTAAATATAGTTATTTTAAAATATGTATATATTTCATGTAAATGACAATGTTTGAAAACAAATGAGAAACATTATGTTTAATTTGTTCATCACTGCAACCAGATCATATATATTGTCAAATAGAATCACAATATTGTAAGAATGCACCCTAGTGGGAGAAAAAATGAAACACATCATTAGAGGTTATTTTTTTAATTAATTTCTGATGTCCTATGATGTAAATTTGTCAATTATATTTTTCTGCAATGTTAATTCCTGAAAAATAATATGTTTAAGAAAGTGCAAACAGTGGTTTATTTTTCTTATGGTATAATCAATTGCTATGAATGTTTTTCTATTATATCTTGCAAGCAGAATCTGGTTACATTCGTACACTATATATACAATCTGGGAGCCACTTCATACAATGAAAGTGATAAAATCAAGGTGAGAAAGAACTATGATTAGTTGTAAATCAAAATTCATTGAAATGTGATTGGTCATTGACTGCTATTTGGAGCATGAGTTAAATAGTCTTGTAAAGTAAGTCCAGCTACATGTCTCAGGAAACTCATTTCTATGGATTCTATTTTTTTATTTTTGTCAAAGCCATTTTTCAGAGCCATATTTCAACACAGGAACAGTCATAACTTTGTAAAACTTTAATTTTGTTTCTTTTCTCATATGTTTAAAGCAATTTCTAATTGTTCCAAACATATATCTGAATTTATTCAATTTATTATCGTAATCTCTTTATTTATTGTTTGTTACATCATATACCAAGTAATTAAAATGGTTTACTTGATCTATTATTCTACTTCGTATATAAATTTTTCCATATAGTGGAGAAGACACTTTAAATCCTATAACTTTTATTTTATTTACAGATATGTGTGTTCTAATGCCACCCACTGCACTGTTCGTGCTTCGGGTTCTGCACTGGCGGATTGATGGCATTAATATGGTCTATTATCAATTTATGCATCACTTCGGCAGACCACTTTATATAGATGATGTATTCTTGTATTACAGAGAAGAGTGTAGAATGAGTATATATTTATTTATTTACAGATTTTTCAGGCCATATTCCTTTGAGATAGCATATACTGTAACTTATGCATAGCATTTTGTAATTTATCTTCAGGGGCACGCCGTAGCGAAAAATGGGAAAGAGATAAATCTGCGGGGGCATGCCGTAGCGTAGTGGTTAAAGCACTGAGCTACAAGCCGGAGGTTCGAGGGTTCAAGTCCCATTGGGGTCAGGATTTTAAACTGACCCAAACCCTCTGGTGGCACTATGGCCCTGGGGTCGACTCAGCCTCTAATGGAAATGAGTACCAGACACTTGTTCTGGGGATAAAGGCGGCTGTCACGCAGGGCTGACAACCCGGCTGGCATAAAGTGCCGATTTGTCTAGAAAAGTGGGAGCCTTAACCTCCCACTACCCCAAGGCCTCCGGGCCTGTTGTGGGATCACTTTACTTTTACCACTTGATCGTAGGTAAATAATACAGGGATTTATCAAATTGACTGTAAAGATTGTGAAAAAATATACATAGGCAAAACAAGAAGAAATTTAAATACAAGATTGGAAGAACATCTTAGAAATGTTAAAAATAGAGAAATAGAAAAATCTGCTATAGCTGCACATGCATGGTCAGGAAAACACAGAATTGAAACTAAGACAAAATTACTTAACAGTTAGAAACATTTAAGGAACTCACAATTTGGGAGAAAATTACATAGGCAAGAGTAAAAAGAAAACCATGAATTTTGAAATTCCCGGTGAAAGGGAGAGGGGTTTAATTTGGAAGTTCATCAGTCAGCCAACAGAGGGCACAGAAATCAATTTGCAGGAGGGACAACTGCAGGAAAACAGTTGTATGCATTGAGAATGTTGCACAGATAGCAACAAAACCAGTCTGCATAAAAATCAAGAAATATGAGGTGAGTCAAAAACACAACTCAAATATAAATAATACAGTATCAATAATGGTGTAGTTTATTTCAAAATGAGTTTTTAAAACATTTTTCCAGTTCCCAACATTAATTAAATATTTTTCCAGTTATTTACAATATCGTTAATATATATATTAAAAAGTGCTGGTGACAATGGGCACCCTTGTCTGATACCGCAGTTGATTCCTTAGTATCATATTAGGTATTATATATTCTACTTCTTCTTCACTTCACGGACTAGGCAAATTGCCTGTTCTGCCTCACAGTTGTTCTGTCCATCTTTTCACCGGCCTTCCTACATTCCTTGAACCTCTTGGCTTGTAGTTGAATGCTGCTCTTGGTAATCTTGTTACATTCATTCTTTCCACATGTGTAACCATTTCTCTCTATATTCTCTGATTTTCTCATCCAATGGATATACATTTAACTCTGTTCTTATATCTTCATTCTTTATCTGATTCAATCTTGTGAAGTTTGTCACAAAAGGATTACGATGAGGAATAATTCTATTTATTATTTCAGAAGTATTTTTCTTTATTTCATTTTTTTGAGCCTTCTTTCATAGAAGTCTTTGTTCTTCTATGGAAGTTCATTTCTGCACTTTGTATTCTACTTTGCAATTTTTTGGTCATTACCCAAGGTATTATATATTTATATTTCAATTTTATTATTGGTTTACATACAGGCTTTGAATGGCTTTTACCAAGTGTTTGTGGAATTCTTGTCTTTAAGATTATATTCCATACTTTCATCCTATTTATTTTGTCAAATGCTTTTTTCTGTCAATAAAACACATATGTTGGCAGGTTAAATTCTCTTCATTTTTCAATCACTTTATTAATAATAAATATACGATCTGCACAGTAACTCCCTTTTCTGAAACCATGTTGGACTTCAGATTATAATAATAATAAAATAGTTTATTTTACCTGATGGATGTAAGACTATAGTCTTCTCTTCCTCTTCACTAGGTTTAAATTATACAGATCTTAACAATTATGAATTATCTACAACTTGATTAATAATATATAATTGGAATAGGCTACACGATATACAGATGACAAGGAAAGAGCAAAAAATATTGATATAATAATAATAATAGTAATAATATAATAAATGGGTGGGTAATACACGAAGCACGTGACTGCTGCAGTTACTGCGATTCGTTCAAGACCAAAGCACAGTTCAGCAGAGCGAAAAAATAGATCATGTACTTGATTAATGTAATTATGTATTTAAAGCTATATATGTTAACTATAGTTGATCAGAATACAGTATATACCTACATACTTCTTCGAAGGTCGGAGACTAACTAAAAATTTGCATTTATTTGAAACTGAACGATTCTCAAAAAGAAGTTGAATATCAGTTACAAATATGGCGTCTGTCGGGTAGTTTATGTTAACTTAACTCGGTTATTTTAATTTAAATGTTTGATTTGAATTAATTTTTTTAGAATAACACCACCAAATTCCCAATGACATTGAAATCTTGAAATTTTAAAACAAATTTTCTCTAAGAATAAAACCATCTCTGGGCCGTCCTATGAAACGCTGGAGGGAAAATTTTCTATAGGATCGTAACAGGCCTTGGCCTAATACTTGGAAGGAAGAAGAAGAAGAAGAATAAAACCACTTTCACGGATCTTTATAAACATAACATCAGAAGAAAAAAAAACTACATGTTAATGTTCAATCCTATCGTACTATTTCATAAGAGATGGAAAGTTAGAATATACCTAGTGGATTCATTTATGGATACTTTCTGTGTAGTTGAGTTAAATTGAAGCAGTAACAGTAGAAATAGTTCATATTTACAAAAGCATAAGCTTAGTTTTTGCTTCTCAAATGGATATGCCTAACTTCTTTATATGCTGACTAATGCTATTTATAAATATATGTTCTTACTCTATAAATTTAGCATTTGGATAAATTTGGGTAAAATATTTTTTATCTACATTTTATTCCAACTCTTCTTTTGATTATGTGCTGCTGTATAAAGTATTTTGATATTCTAATATTAACTCCAGTACAAATTAAGACTTACTGATAAATCAGGAGCTTGAGGCAGAACATGAATAAGGCCATTAAACTTTAAGCTTTTTGCCTACAATTACTACATTTTGACATGTTCACTTCAAGTTCCTGATTATTCATTGATAATGTGTAAGAGATTTGAAATAAATCCTTTCAAATAACATTGAATCATAGAGTGTAAAAAATAAGTAAATAAATTATTTATTAATATTTAATTTTAGGAAGTTATATTTTGAGGTTATTTTAATTATATTATTTTTAGTATGAACATCTTACCTCGATATTAATGTTGATTTGTTCTTGAACATGTTTCAAAACAATTCTGTTTTATCGTCAGCTTTTCCAGACTGGTTTTATTTATGTTGCACAACCTGGATGTCGATGTCAGCTCCATCCTGTGGTTGGCCAAAGAACCTCCAAACAAGGCCATGCTCCATCGGTATATCAAAATTCATAACTTTGTTTCTGTTCTTCTGAATATAATTTTTTTCCCAAAAGAGCTGACTATTTGGGAAAAAATTTATATTCAGAAGAACAGAAACAAAGTTATGAATTTTGATATACGATGGAGCGTGACCTTGTTGGAGGTTCTTTGGCCAACCACAGGATGGAGCTGACATCGACATCCAGGTTGTGCAAACATAAATAAAACCAGTCTGGAAAAGCTGACGATAAAAAACAGAATTTTTTGAAACCTGTTCAAGAAGAAATCAACATTAATATTGAGGTAAGATGTTCAGACTAAAAATAATATAAATTCTTTATTGCCTTAAAAAGTAAGCTTGTTCACAAGTTTAAAAAAGATTCCAGTTCAGTAGATTTAAAGAGATTGTGTTTCAATTAATATAATGAAATAAGTATTATTTATTTTGGGTATCCACATCTTGTTTAAGAAACAGGACAAATCTGACATACACAAGATAGATTACATTGATTTCAGCCATAGAAACAACCCAATTGTAAATGTTATTAATTAAAATTGGTACAAAAACTACAATATAAAAAATTAAACAAATAATATACATTCTTTATCCCTCACCTCATATCCAGTCTTCTAATTATACCGGTTTCAAAACCTAGGTGGCTTCACTTCAGTAATATCTTGTCAACTGATGTTATGTCATTCATAATTAAAACCAACAAAAGTGACAAAATTGAAGAAGAAAACAAATTGGGAATTTATCAGATATAATGCAGAGATTGTGACAAAATTTATATAGGAAAAACAAAAAGAAATTTGAAAACAAGGGTGATGAACATCTCAGAAATGTCAAAAATGGTGAAGTAGAAAAGTCGGCATTAGCTGCTCATGATTAGTCTGAAAAACATCTAATTAATTTAATTAAACAAATAGAAACACAAAAAGAGCTTACGGTTTGGAAAAAAAAAAATCCACATTTAAAAAAATAAGAAAGGAGAAGTAATAAATTAATAATAAAAACATTGAAAGAACTTCTGAATTTTTTAATTCCTGGGGAATTTGATTTGATCCAGAAGTTCATCGGTCCATCAACAGAGGGAATTAAAAGCAGTTCTCCTGAACGACATAACATCAGTCGACAAAATATTACTGAAGATGAAACCACCTAGGTTTTGAAACCGGTATAATTAGAAGACTGGATGTGAGGTGAAGTATAAAGAAATTGAATTTAAAATTTTGAAATAAACCTCATAGTGATTTTTCCTATAAAATTTCAAAATAATATGTTTCCCAATGCAAATTTAATCTGCTAATATTTTTCCAATAGAACAGAGTGGCCAACACTTTTGCCTCATTTCAATAAAATTACAATGGTAAATAACACATATTTTAATATATGTAGGAAATAACACTATGAGGTTTCTGTTAATTATTATGTGTTGGTTATTTTGACTCATATTTCTTGATTTTTATGCAGACCTGGTTTCGTTGCTTTTGCATGACATTGTCAATGCTTCCAACTGTTGTTTTGCAGTTGTCCATCCTGTAAGTTGATTTCTGCTCCCTCTGCTGGCTGACCGATCAACTTCCAAATCATTTTTTTTTTTCTTTTTCTCCAGGAATTTCAAAATTCATGGTTTTTTTTTATTCTTGCAGATGGGAAATTTTCTCCCAAATTGTGAGTTCCTTAGGTTTTTCTAACTGTTTTAGTAATTTGGCCTTAGTTTCAATTCTGTGTTTTTCTAACCATGCATGTGCTTCTATAGCAGATTTTTCTATTTCTCCATTTTTAACATTTCTAAGTGTTCTTTCAATCTTGTATTTTAGTTCCTTTATGTTTTTCCAATGTATATTTTTTCACAGTCTTTACAATCAATTTGATAAATCCCTGATTTATTTCTGTCTTTAATCTTTTCATTTTTGTTGGATTTGATTAATTTATTCAAACTGTAATACTTTTTTCGGTGCAGATTTAATGTTAAATTTGCTGAAAATTTTTGAAACTTATTAAATATTATAGAATGGTATATAAATTTCTTTAATTTTTTGCCAGTTTCTTTATCTGTCTCAAGAGTACTTTCATTTATCACTTTTTGTTTTGTGAATTTATTTATTTTCTTGTGAATCATGTTTTCCTGAAAACCATTATCCTTTGCTATTTTTATAATGTATTCTTTCTCTTTATTAAAATTTTCTATGCTCATGGGAACATTCACAAGTCTGTATGTTAAACTAATAAATACTGCCTGTTTATGTGCAATATGGTTAAAACCTGTTGCTCTAATATAATTTCAATGTGTTTTTCTTTCCTGTAATTCCAAATTCTGTTTTCCTTTTTTTCTTCATTTCTGATCAATTTAAGGTCTAAAAATGGTATTTCTTGGTTATTTTCCACTTCCATAGTACATTTAATAGTTCTATTATGCATATTCAAAAGTTAAACAGCATATAATTGTTTTTGTTTGACTATTGCTATGATATCGTCCACATATCTACTCCAAAATTTAAAAATCAAAGTCTATGCTTTGGTTATCCGACATTCGAAGTTTCCCATAAACATATTCGCCAGAATTGGTGATAAAGGATTTCCCATTGAAAGTCCTGTTCTTTGCCTGTAGTATTTTCCTCTGAAAGTGAAGAACATTTGATCTATGCATAATCTGGTTAATTTCATGTATTCTTCATGCTATCATCATCTATCTTGTTTTCCTTTAGCCATTTTTCCAAAATTTCCATAGTTTTGTCAGTTGGAATGTTTGTGAACAATGATGTGACATCAAATGAGACTAATCTTTCTGAAAGAAAGGAAACACACATTGATAATTATATTAAAGCAATGGGTTTTAACCATATTGCACATAAACAGGCAGTATTTAATAGTTTAACATACAGACTTGTGAATGTTCCCATGAGCAGAGAATATTTTAATAAAGAGGAAAAAAACACATTATAAAAACAGCAAAAGATAATAATAATAATAATAATAATAATAGCTTTATTTTACCTGGCAGAGTTAAGGTGGATATTGAAAATGAATCGAATGCAAGCATTATGAACACGCTGCAGTCTCTGCGACAAGGCATAGTTTAGATCATTATATATAATGTCACAATAATCGAAGTGTGGTAACACAAGATTCTGCACTAGGATTTGTTTTAACGAAACTGGGAGAAAATTCTTTAAACGTCTAAGATAATGTAAGATGGGAGAAGTCTTTTTACATATGTGTTTCACTTGTGTTTGCCAGGTTAAATTTGCGTCTAGATGTAGTCCAAGATCTATTACTGAAGAAGAATAAGGATAATTATATATTTATAGTAATGTTTGGAAGTGTAGATATGTCAAAGGTTGTAAGCAGTCTTTGTTGTCCCATTAGAATTACTTGTGACTTGTTAGGATTAGATTTAGACCGATACTTGAAGACCAGTTAAAGATGGATATGAGATCGTCATTCATTTTCATCAAGCTGTTATAGAGAGAATGAGGAGGTGAATGTAGGTAAATTTGGAGATCATCAGCATAGAGGTGATAACGGCAGTGCTTTAGTACAGTTGGCAAATCATTTATGTAGATTGAGAAAAGAAGAGGTCCGAGAACACTGCCCTGGGGGACTCCAGCCGGCACGTTACGCCAAGTCGAAGATCTAGAGTTTAATGAAACGTATTGTTGACGACCGTGCAGGTGGTTTTCAGGAAAAGATAATTCATAAGAAAATAAATAAATTCAAAAAACCAAAAGTGATAAATGTAAGTATTATTCAGACAGATAAAGAAACTGGTAAAAAATTAAAGAAATTTACATACCATCCTTTAGTATTTAATAAGTTTCAAAAAATTTTTAGCAAATTTAACATTAAATCTGCATAAAAAAATTATTACAGTTTGAATAAATTAATCAAAACCAACAGAAATGAAAAGATTGAAGACGGCAAGAAATTAGGGATTTATCAAATTGATTGTAAAGATTGTGAAAAAATATACATAGGAAAAACAAAAAGGAACTTAAAAAAAAGATTGAAAAAACATCTTAGAAATGTTAAAAATGGAGAAATAGAAAAATCTGCAGTAGCTGCACATGCATGGTCAGAAAAACACAGAATTGAAACTAAGGCCAAATTACTAAAACAGTTAGAAAAATCTAAGGAACTCACAATTTGGGAGAAAATTTACATCTGCAAGAATAAAAAGAAAACCATGGATTTTGAAATTCCTGGAGAAAAAGAAAAAAAAAATTATTTGGAAGTTGATCGATCAGTCAGCAGAAGGAGAGCAGAAATTAACCTACAGGATGCACAACCGCAAAATGATAGTTGGAAACATTGACAATGTTGCGCAAAAGCGACGAAACCAGGTCTGCATAAAAATCAAGAAATATGAGGTGAGTCAAAATAACCAACTCATAATAATTAACACTTACATAATTTACAATTTAATCAAATTACAATGAGAAATAACATTATAAAATGAGGTTTTTTCAATTAATAAATGTTTATATATCTCACCTCATAAAGTTTTGTGTTTTCATGATACCAGTTTCAAAAGCCCTTTTCCCTTCATCTTCAGTTTGGCAGTATCATGAAAATGTGAAACTATGAGTTGAGATATAAAAACATTTTATCCAACTCATTTATAAATTTACAATTTATATAAATGAATCGGAATTTTGGCCGAGGATAGAAGGGATGCTTTCGGAAACCAGCCCTGTAAAAATCATGGAATTTTAAGAGGTGAGATGTAAAAATAATATCCTATTCATTTATATAAACTTTTGTCTTAAATCATATATTTAAATATTTCTAAACCTCTTGCACTCTACAAATCACTGCAACAGAATGGGTTATGTGTGTTTTTATAATGAATGTAACTTTTTTAATTGGTGTAAAATGTTAAAAACTCATAAATGTTAAGTAGACAGATTCAGCCATTTTGAAGTCTGATGTCAGGAATAATCTGTCTGATAAAATTGTCTTTTGACTTCCATATGCTCCTAATATTGTAAATAGGTATTAATTTATCAGCTGTCAAGTGTAAAGCTATGATAAATTAAATTTAAAATTACATCTTACCTCATCATATAAAAATGATCTCCTCTGGATATATTTTCAAGACCTTCATCCCCATTTCTCAACTATATTCCAACTTCCTGAATAAGAATCGCCAATCCAAGTGAGAAAGTCAATGTTATGAAATGAGATGCATATTTCCAATTAAATGTACTATTATAATTGTTATTTCATACTATCAATTCCTCTACATTTATATACTTACATATAACTTTGGTTTATCATCATAATATTTGCCAAGATTTGTTGTTGTTTTCAAATGCTGGGCCTTGGCACCGAAGCCATTAGCGTTCTTGCTCTCCAATATTTCTCTATTGTGGATCCAACAGGTAATACTTCACAGGTTTGTAGGTGTTCTTCATTCATTTCTTCGTCTTTATTGCATAGAGGACAATTTGGATTCGTGTAGATTCCTATTTTATATAAATGTTTGGCCAAATAGTCATGTTCTGTAAGCAGTCTAAATTTTGCTACTGTAGTTTTATGTGGAATTTCTGGAATAATATCTGGCTTCTTTACTAAAATATTCCATTTTTTGTCTATGGCTTTATTACATAGGTCTTGGTTTTGTTTGATTTTATATTTGTTTTTAACTATTCTTTTTATGGATGCGAAAGGTAAGCTTTTAGTAGTATTCTGAATTAAATTGGAGCCTTTTTTGGCAAGAAAATCAGCCGTGTCATTTCCAGCAATTCCGCAATGTGCAGGACTCCATTGCAATTGAATTCTTTTCTGTAGTTTTTGGAGTTGTTGAATCAATTTGTAGCACTCTTTAATTTGTATTGACTTCATTTTGTGTGAGTTTATTGCATATATTGCTCCCTTAGAATCAGAGAGTATGACAGCATTTTGAAATGTATTTATTCTGTATAGTAATTGTTGGAGTGAAATATGAATAGCCGTTACTTCTGCATCAAAATTTGTTGTGTGGTATCCTGCTGGTTGATAAAATGAAAATAATGCACATGTAATTCCTGATCCTGAGTTGTTATCAATAGTAGATCCATCTGTGTAGACATGTAACCATTCTTCTGGTGGATATCTCTTATTCACAGCTTCTAACGCTAGAGCTTTTAGTACAGGTGCGGGAGTTTCAGATTTTGTAACTGGTTCTTCTAGAATTAGCTGAGTGTTAATTGATTCAAAAGTAAGAGGGTTTTCTCTGATCAAAATATTTTCTTTAGATTTAGGAAGATTCAAATCTGTTTTTATTTCCGTTACTTTGGACAAGAAACATGTTTGTGTTTTCAACTTGGTTGGTTGTAACTGTCTTTTTTTCCATTTTGATTTTGTTAATCGTAATATTTTTTCGTGTTGTGTTATTGCCTGTTCCTCTAAAGTTAGACATATTGGAGGGTTCTGAGTTAGTGCTTGCATTGCTGTGATCGGGGTTGATTTAGCTGCGCTGGTTATAAGCTGTAAAGCCTGATTTTGGCATACTTCTAGGCAATTCAGGTTCGAGTTATTTGCTGTGATAATTACCTCCCCGTTGTATAGAAGTATTGGCTTGATGAATGTTTTATACGCGGTGTTCAGAGTCTGGCGATTACTACCCCACTTTGCTCCAGCTAATCTTTTTAAGATTGAGAATCTTTTCGTTGCTTTGTTTACTACTGCTTCAATGTGTTTCTCCATGATAATTTTGAATCAAAAATTGTTCCTAGATATTTTGTTTCATTTGTTTGTCTCAGATTTGTTTTCTTGAACTGTAGATTTAGTTTTGGAATTTTTTTCTTCAAGCTAAATATTTGAAACGTTGTTTTGTCTGTATTAATGGCCATTAAATTGTTGTGGGTCCACTTTACTAGTAGGTTAAGAGCCTTTTCCATAGATGATTTAGATTTTTTAGATTGCCAAGATATATCATTATTTGCCAAGATATTATCACTGGTCATATAGGGTGATTGCAGACAAGAATTATTGCACTTCATCTTTGTGCATCTATTTATGAAATAAAATAACTAATGAATAATATATTTAATAAAATAACTAAGTTAAAAAATAATTATGTATTTACAATGGAGGTTATGAAAATACATTAGGAAGTAACATTATGAGGTTCTACTTAATAAATAAGTTTGCCATTTGCAAAGATAGAAACAAAGGTTTCATAGCATTTGGTGCACGGGAATTTACAACATATATGAGAGAAATTTGTATTCAGATTGGAAACTTGCCCTGGTAGCTCAGTTAGTAGAGCATTGGCCCGGAAAGCCAAAGGTCCTGCGTTCGAGTCTCAGTCTGGGTGTATAATTTTTCTCTTCAAATAAGTTTGATGTTAATCGGTAATTAAAGTAAAAAAAATAATAAGTTTGTAATATTTCAGTAAGAGAGGATGAAATTATTACTGACATTTGATTTTGACAAAAACTGCAATGATTTTTAATGGTCAGTGATGATAACTTTGCCAAAGACATGTTAGCAGATTACACTGGTCAACATGATTTTTGTCTCATGAGTATCAAGAGACCGTTGTGGTCTCGAAATCGCGATCTACTTAGAAAATTTATATGAGGAGAGGTAAGAAACATTTAATTTCACCACCAATAGTTGTACTTAATGCAGTTTTTTTTATCATGTTTTCAAATATGTATTCGGAATTTCTCCATCACCTACAGTTGTTTCTTATTTCAATTTTAATTAATGGATTTAAATAATTATTTTTGTTATAAACATTTTTTCATCCATTGTAAAATAAAACTAAATGAGCTAACTCAGGAGATTTCAGCTATGGAAAAAAGATGTCAAGGCAAATGGAATCCTAATATGCTGGCCGATTATTGTTGGACCATCAAGAGGGATACTCCACAGGCGAAATATAGCAGAAAATCGTCATTTCTTACTTTCTAGGCGAGTCTAAATGTTCGAATATTGTGCAGTTACGAATGTAGAAAATATTGAAGTGTTCAAAATTATAAATTCCTGTCTCTCGGAAACCTTGCATGATGGAAAAAAACCGAAATCATATTTGAATTCAGGAGAAAAAATACTATCAGAATCAGATATTTCTCTTTCTGAGACAAAAAAAAAGTTTTTTTTTGGTTGCTCGGTGATGTTTCTTAGCTTATTAATAGTTTTCTTCTCTTTTTCAACGAAATTCTTTTTATATTAATATACATGCCTACTTCACAAAGTAAGCTCCAATTTTTCCATAGATTTTGACTAACAAATGTTGGTTCTGGTGGACTAGTAGGCTAGCATGCTCACTTCAAGATTTGGAGGTTCAAACCTGGCCAGGGTTGGTGGATTTTTAAGGCTTCCTTCAGAAGGGAGGTAAAGCCACAAGTTTCAAGTATATTTATGGCAGGAAGATAAAAAAAAAAGTCAAAGTAAAGTGATCCCACTACAGGCCTAAAGAGGCCCTTGGGATGATACATACAAACATACATAGTGTTCTGCCCAAGAGCAGGTCTTTCACTGCAAACTCAATATTCTCCACTCTTTCCTTAACTCAGCCTTCCTTTTTATATCTGCATACAAACAATTTATTTTAATATTGTCTATTATCTGATGTCTTTTTCTGCCTCTAATCTTCTTTCCATTGACCCTTCCTTCTAGGGCATCCATCAGCAGGCAGTTTCTTCTTAGCCAGTGGCGAATACAATTTCTTTTCCTCTTCTTTTTGAGTGCCAGCATTGTTCTTCTTTCACCCATTCTGTCTAGCACATCTTTTATTTTTTATGTCCATTTTACACAATCCATCCTTCTCCATATCCACATCTCAAAAGATTCCAGTTGCTTTTCCTCATTCTGTCCTAATGCCAAGTCTCTGCACCATAAAATGCTTCTGCTTTTTTTTTGCCATTGCTATCCTCTGCTTTACTTCTGGACAACAATTCATGTTATAATTCATGTTACTACTGATAGTACAACCCAGTATTTGAAGCTCTCCATTTGCTCAATGGCCCCATGTCTATCTTCCTTGGTTTCTTTCCTATAATCATGACCATCTTATTTAAATTTATCTTTATCCCATAATCCTTGCATCCGTCATTTAGCTCCAGCACGTTCCTCGGTGTCATTTCATCTTCTGTTAGCAAAATCATATCAGCAGCAAATCTTATGCACTTAATTCTTCTTCCTCCCATGTTCACACCTCCCTATTCCTGAAGCAGTTCTTCATTAGGTCTTCCAGGTAGATGTTGAAAAGAGTAGGTGATAGAGGATATCCTTGCCATACCCCTTCCAATTTCTTTTCCCTCGGACATTTCTTCCCTTACCTTCACTTTTATTCATTGTTTCATACATCCGAATGGGGGGGATAATTTACACCCGGAGTCTTGTACCATGGAAAGACTCAGTGTGCCATGTTTGCAGCTTTACTAGGGATATATAGGTGCAGTAGCTTCCCATTTCTTTCCACACTCCACTCTTCTTTTGCATCTTAAGAAGGTCCAGGGGGGCCCCGACTTGGAGGGAGGAGAGTGGATTTGGCTAAGTTAGACCCTCCGGACTTCACCAAAATTTATCCAGAGATCCGGAAATCCCAATTAGGTTGTGCCTTCCTATATAGTCAGCACATGATGGCCACTTTACCCCCAGAACATATATGCTTGATACTCATTTTCATTAAGTGGCTAAGTAGACCTAGACTCAAGATGACCTGTGACATTCCAGCATGTAGCTGTTGCCTTAAGCAACTACACTACTGCATCCCCACACATAAAAGAACTCGTAACAAATGTAGTCAGCTCTTTCACACCCAGATTTGAATTGCGACACAAACTACCTGAGATATTAAAGAGCGTCATGAAATAAAATCCTACCTACATCACCAAACAAGAAATTGAGCATGATATCTTAAGGAGGTACCCATGCATAGGATAATAACAAACAAAATAAATGCCAATTTATGCCAGCTAGCACATTTTATTTTAGGTAAAAACTTCTGAATTCCACATGTATTTTCTACATCTTTCTCATGTATAAGAGGAAAAAAATGAAGAAAAAAGTATGAAATTTTACATTTTTTAAATCAAAGTATAATGTATTTTTCATTAATTAATTGCAATATTTCACTCTCACACAGCAATAATTACATACTTATTCATATTAAAATGTAACACACACTAATAAAATAAGATTATAACATGGTGCTCATACAGTTATCATACTTCATGGATCATAATTTTTCTTTAATGTACTGTAGCATTATTTAAATATATTTTTATTCAGTCTAAGACAATGACAGTTCAGAGAATATAAGAGGCCTGTAAACGGCAGTGTCAAGTCATTTGGAATTGTACAAATTTAATTGCACAATTGTAATATTAAAAAGAAAACAAATCAACAAAACGTTCCTAAAATAAACAAAGAACAATTATTATTATTATTATTATTATGTCTGTTAAATTTATTTAGTTAATTCATTAATCTAGGATTTGGTTAGAAAATAAAAACTAAATTATTCAATACTTTATATCATACCCCCATTCTGCTAGTAATATTGTATTAGGCATCTTGTGCTTAGAATAGGGAATAGAAGAGACTAGTTTCAAAGTTTTGTGTTCATTATTAGCATGCACAAGATTCCTTAATTTTTTTAATAGAAAAAGGGGTATTTATTGTACCTAACAATCTCCATTATGTTAGTTAATAGAGTGTCATTATTTATAATTTTTTGAACTAATCAAGGAAGTGTAATGAAGAAATGCTTCACTACAACTAAGAATACTACCAGATAATTTGTAAACTGAACAGATGAAACATGATTTTTGGAATGAACATTTATGCTGACTTCAATTTTTCTCCTCCCCTTTATTTGTTCTAAACTGCTGCAAATAATGCTGTTACTTGTCAAAATGTGCAAAAAATGTCACAATTTATACATAAGCCTAGGTTATATTTGTAAACATTTGAAACATTTTTAATCACTTTAAATTAACGTATAAGAGAGAAACTCGTGTTTAGATTGGAGTTTCTCAGATAGCTCAGTGGTTGAGCATTGGCCTAGAAAGCCAAAGGTCCTGGGTTCAAACCCCAGTCTGAGCATATAATTTTTCTCTTCTAATATAATATATTTTGTTATCTCCTGAAATTTCTTTAACAATAGCTGTTTATAGATCATTAGAAATTGCACTAACAAGGTAATTGTCTCCCATGGAAAATCTGAATTACCTTTAAACTTTCATAGTGCATTCTTTGTGTATTGAAACAAACATCCATTGTATTAAGGTAGATTAAAATGTTTCATACCTCTCCTCATAATTAATCATAGTAATTTATTCCTATAAAAGTTCAATCCATTGTATTGTTACATTTGTGAGTGTTTCAGAATGCAAACTATGGAAATAAATACAAAGTTTGCATGATTTTATTTTGAATGCCTTAAAACTCCTGGCACGACAGGCCTACAAGGCCCTTAGCCTACCAGCCGGCTGCTGGCCTCACATCCACATGTGTCAATCACAGAGGTAGATGATAATCAGCCAGTGTAGGGGTGACATGTGGTCAGCATGTCGAGTCCCCCAGCCGTTATAGCTGGTTTCCTCAACCTGGAGCCGCTACTTATTGTAGCTACCCAAATGCATCACGATGCTGGGTGGGCACCGGTCCCATACTGGCCGAAATACCATGAGAAAATTTCTTCCCCCATGGAGACTCGAACCAGCGCAAGTCCCGTAGCTCTGCGCCAAGGCTTCCTGCCTTAACCACTCAGCCACGGCGCGGGACTTGAATGCCTTACACATATTGAATTTTCCAGCCATATGTACCTTTCTACTGCTGCACTCCCATTTTATGCTGATGTGTATGTAACATATATTGTTCCTTAATTATAGATCAGAAATAGGCACAAACAGACCCATGTGCACTGTTACTATAAATGTATGTATTTTTTTTCTTTAAAAACAAACTGTTGATAAATTCCATTACTACAATAGTAGATCAGTATTTTTTTTTAATATAATAAATTTGGGAATTTTTAACATTGAGGTTTTAAGTCCACTGCTGTGGTCTCGAGGTAGCATGCTGCCTTGTCATGCAGCGAGCCCACGTTCGATCCTCGGTTGGGGCAGTTTTTCTGGGTGAGGTTTTTCTCGGGATTTTTTTCTCACCTGTAAGACAAATGTCAGGAAAACTTTAAGGCCCAAACGGCCCCTGAAATCATCATCCTTCACTGGTGTAGAAAGCAACGGGAAGCTACCACACCTACAATTCCCTAGTCTAGCTGCAAAGCATAGCATGAAAATGCTATGATTGCAGTGAAAGACCTGCCCTCGGGCAGAATTACTATGGATGGATGAGGTTTTATTGATAAGAATCAAATGAATTGTATGAGGTAAGAAGAATTCACGATTAATTTGATTCTTATCAGTATTTTTTTTGTTTATTTCTGCAGATGTTTGTACTAAATGTATAATGTATTATACATTCATTTTCACATATACATTTAACTTATCCATACCTTGCACATGAAATACAATGTAAGCAAACATACCACAAGAGATCAGAATTCACCAATGTAACTAGTTAGTTTGCCCCCACTCCCATACAGATAATTAGACAATGTAGTAGAGGCCAATACAATAAGAGATGACTTACTAATTCCTGTCCTCAAAAATAGCAATGGAAGTATGCCCCTAGCCATATTTGTGAAGTCTAGATTTTAACAGTTTGTGCCCACTAGAATACACTGAAACTAAATATTTGTTCTGCAACAATGTCAATATGAATCGTGAATTCTTCTTACCTCATACATCTATGTTTTTTAACATAGAACTGCTGTATCGGGAAACATCATTCCCATCATCAGCTGTTGTCACGACTGTCAATTTTTCATTATGCAGGTAATTTTGTAAACTGCCATCTGGTGTTGGTTTGAAAAACTTCATAATCATATTTGGTTTGCCCGGAAACTCAAAATTCATGACAACAGCTGACGATGGGAATGATGTTTCCTGATACTGCAGTTCTGTGTTAAAAAACATAGATGTATGAGGTAAGAAGAATTCATGATTCATTTGATTCATATTAAGAAAACCTCATAATGTAAAAATTCCCAACTTTATTATATGAATGTCAATATGTTTGACACAAACATTACATCATGACACTTAACATGGATATATAAATACTATATTTAATTCTGGATATTCATTAGGATGGAAGTAAACAAAAGGAGATAAGCACAGTTCACAAGGTTGTGTAGCAATTCAAATCATTTTATTACTGGCTAAGAGAATTTTAGCTACTGTTGGAATTTCTTGTGTGAAGTAAAATGAATGGACTTTCCTTCTAATAGCATTTTTGTATCATGTCATTGATCTCACTGATAATTGTTTTAGATTTTGGCATGTGTTTCATGGGCGATTTCGCTTCTCCATAACATTTGTATTCCTTCAGAATTTTAAACACACCACTTATTTCTGCCACTTTAGTCACTGAATTGTTATTACAGTAACTTAAAATGTGTTAATAATTTAATTTTTTATATTGTATTTATATATTAAATTTGGAAATTTTTAACACTATGAGGTTAAATTAATAATAATTAAATGAATCGTGATTTCTTCTTACCTCATACTTCTATATTTTTTTAAACACAGCACTGCAGTATCGGCAACACATTGTCATCATCAGCTGTTTTCACGACTGTCAATTTTTTTCTTTTGCCGGTAATTATCTAGACTGCCATCTGGTGTTCTTTTGAAGGAATTACTCTCCAAACTGTCATCTGGTGTTATTTTGAATGAATAATTTTCTAAACTGCTATCTGTTGTATTTTTGAAGAACTTTGTAATCAAGCTCGGTTCGTCCGGAATCTCGAAGTTCATTGTTCTAGTATGGTTTTTTTGAAACTTGGAAACTCGTAAAAAAGAGCACTTCAGAAACATAAAGAATGGAGAAATTGAAAAATCAGCTATAGCAGCACATAGTTTATTAGAGCATCATAGGATTGAAAAAGAAGCAAAACTTTTAAAACATCTATCTAAACCTTTAGATTTAACAGTTTGGGAAAAAATATATATTCAAAAAAACCATACTAGAACTATGAACTTCGAGATTCCGGACGAACCGAGCTTGATTACAAAGTTCTTCAAAAATACAACAGATAGCAATTTAGAAAATTATTCATTCAAAATAACACCAGATGGCAGTCTAGATAATTACTGGCAAAAGAAAAAATTGACAGTCGTGAAAACAGCTGATGATGACGACAATGTGTCGCCGATACTGCAGTGCTGTGTTTAAAAAAACATAGAAGTATGGGGTAAGAAGAAATCACGATTCATTTAATTATTATTTTTTATATTGTATTTCAACAAATTTCTTTTTTCCTTAAATTTAATCAATACAACAAACTCTTGCCTGTATCACAAAACATACTATTCATAGTAATGAACAAATCAAACATTTTTCTCTTAATGGAAATGGACTTTTTTTTTTGAGGATATAATTTTATAAAATTAGTCACAAACATATAAAATATTTCAGTGCAATGTAACGGAAGTGACAGGAGGTGGATTTAACAGAAAGGGCATGTGGGGAATAAAATCTAATCTTTTTAATTAAAATTACAGTGGGAGGAAACGCTATGAGGTATTTACATTAATGAATGAGTTGGAGAAAATGCTTTTAACATCTCACCTCATAAAGTTGCATGTCTTCATGATACCGGTCTCAAAAGTATAGTATTATTTCCATCTTCAGTCAAATTCAACTGTCAAAATTTGACTGAAGATGGAAGTAATACTACACTTTTGAAACCAGTATCGTGAAGACACGGAAATTTATGAGGTGATAAAATAAAATAAGTTAAAATATACCTTCTTAGGTAAAATCTGTCGTCCTCAACTTATAAAATATGTAATCTTTATGCCTGTAGGCCTTTCAGAACATCCATTCCATCTTCAGCAGGTCACTCTTTGCTACAATATCCAGTATGATAGTTGATGCTGCTGGTCCTAATGTGGCTCTGTCGTGAGGTGAGATGTTAAAGCATTTTCTCCAACTCATTCACTAATCTATAGCTTCCTCAAATAAATTTAGTAAAAAATCTTTTCACAACTTTCCATAATTTTCTCTAATATTTGTCTACTGACAATTCTTCATTTGTTCAGATAAACAAGTTGCTCTCCTCAATTTATTACATTAATTTATTGCCTTATGCTTTTTCATAAACACTTCTACTATAACAATGTTTGAAAAAAAAGTTACCAGCATATTGAAGTTGCTGCAGCTTGGCAGCAGACAAAATTCAGTCATACTACTCATGTGCTTGAATTCTCTGATGTAAAAGCTCCCCTTCCAATAAATATTGTTGGGATTCCCCATGATCAAGTGATTTACTTGTAACCTTGGGAGGCATTCAATTATATCAGCACCATTGTTATTAGTTATTATGCAGCATTATTTTGATGTTAAAATATTAAATTATGAAATATTCACCTGAAAGGTCCATCTCCTCAACTTAATTAATTATTTAACTGTAGCACTTTCAGGACTTGTCTCATCATCGGCAGGATTCAAAACTGGTGTTTCACTGAAGATCTGGCAGAGGGGGTTACATGTATTGGATTCATTTTCGTTTATCAGATTGTCGTTATTGTGAGCTGCTTTTATGATTTCCATCTCTTCGAGTATGTTTATCTTCGCTGGATTATTTTCTCTATCCATGAAGTACATCGCATGTTAAATATTGAAAACACCCTAACAGTAATGCACAGAGAAAATAATCCAGTGAAGATAAACATACTCGAAGAGATTGGAAATCATGAAAGCAGCTCACAACAATGACAATCTAATAAACGAAAACAATATATTTAATTAATGTTGGGAAGTAAACATTATGAGGTATAATCATTAAAATTCATCGGAGAACATATTGTTTAAACAACTCACCCTCATAGGATTCATGCTTCCATGATATCGCGATTTCAAACATAATCATGTTCATCGTCAGCCATAACTCCGACTCGGAGTTATGAATCCTATGAGGTGAGTTGTTTAAACAATATGTTCTCCGATGAATTTTAATAAAAACGAAAACAAATCCAATACATGTAACCCCCTGTACCAGATCTTCAGTGAAACACCAGTTTTGAATCCTGCCGATGATGGGACAAGTCCCGAAAGCACTACAGTTAAATAATTAATTAAGTTGAGGAGATGGAACTTTCAGGTGAATATTCCATAATTTTATATTTTAATTTTGAATAATACCTCAACAGAACACATCATGAATCTTATAAAAGTTGATTATTTTGATGGTAATACCAGCTCCAGTTCAAGTGATACAGATATTGATACTTGATTGAAGAAAAAAAGAGGGATAGAGGAGAACACTTGTCTGGTTAGTAGTCAAGTTAAGAATGTATAAGCACTGCATTTTGTTCACTCCCAAGCTATAGTTAAATACACTGTACAACTATTCATAACATCGTAGAAATATCTCAATATTAATGACTAATTTGACTGTTATAATAAATTTGTGACAATAACTTTGACAGTAACAGCATTCTAAATGTAAATTTTGAAATAAAAACTAATTACAGTATTCTCCTTATGATAGTCACTGGTGCTTTCAAAATACGAAAATTCATAACTAAACTGTCCTTTCTTTTTCTTTGTCTTTCAAGTCAATGATTTCACTGACAAATTGTGAAACATCTGTGGTTCGCTCTTGATGTGTGCAGATGAACGGGTGTTGAAGTAACTGAGTATAGTTAGGTCGAGCTGTATAGTCCTTCTGCAAGCTACAACAAATATAAAACAAGGTAATTAGAAATTTTATAAAAAAATTAATTCACCCATAGCTTTATAATTATAATAATTAATCATGATCAGAGTAAATTAAATCTGGAAGTACTATTAGTAACAAACACACACACATATATATTTTTTTTTTCAAATGCCCCAGGTTGTCTTTCGACATTCCTGAGTGATGATGATGATAGTGGTGTGCCAGGAGAGTCCCTAATCCTAAGCTTAATGTAAGATGAATATGAATGATGATAATTGCGATGGCCATATGATTTCGGGGACCATTTGGGCCTTAAAGTTTTCCTGACATTTGTCTTACAGGTGAGGAAAAACCCCGATAAAAACCTTACCCAGAAAAACTGTCCCGACCCGGGCCCGCTGCGTAACAAGGCAGAACGCTACCTCGAGACCACAGCGGTGGACACACACACATATATATATATATATGTATTTCCTCAAATTTGTAAAGTCTGCCCAACTCAAAGAATGTAAAGATTCTTTTTTTTAAATGTAGAGTATATTTACATAATGTAAAATTTAAAATGTCTGTTCCAGTAGACTAGTAAAAGTGATCTCCCTATAGGCTTTAGGAAGCCCTTGGGGTAGTGGAAGTTAAAGCTTCAATATTTCTAGACATTCAGTATGAGATTTCAATCCTTGAATGATGTCTGCCCTTACTGCCAGAACAAGCATCTGGCACTCATTTCTATTAGAGGCTGAGACAACCCCATGGTGCTGCCATAGGGTTTAGGTCAGTTTAAAAATCCTGATCCCATCAGAATTCAAACCCCCAACTTTCTGGCGGTAGCATATTACCTTAACCAATTAGGCTATGGTGTGCCCTCCCTCCCTCCCTCACTGGTGGTTACCGTAACTGCCTCTGGTTCCTAGGTTAAAACCCAACTAGGATCCATGTATTTTTAAGTGCATAAAAATCCTAGATTATTTTTCTTTCTCCAAAGGGAAGTAAAGCTGTGGATCCCAGTAATGGATTTACTACATATAAAATAACCTGAAGCTAAAAATAAGAAGGTCTCTGGGCAAAATTTGTCAGCCTCTTTTACACCCAGCTTTGAATTACAATGCTAATTACTTCAATTAAATACAGTAGCTCCGAGGGCTAGGGAGTCTTTCCTTTCTTCCATTTCTTCTTTCCTTTAAAAGCCTGACCAGAGGCTATAAGATGGCAGCCCCATCACTTCCTTTGGCCAGCAACCAATCGAAGGGACTATTATTATGCTTTCAAATCTTATATGAGAATTTCCTGGAAGGACCACGCTGGAGGGAAAATTTTCTATAGGATCGTAACAGGCCTTGGCCTAATACATGGAAGGAAGAAGAAGAAGAAAGTATCATTAATCAGACATAAATCTACAACAAGTGGAAAAATTCACATATTTAGGAACATTGGTAAATGCAAATGGGAAAATACAGACCGAAATGAGTAAAAGAATAGAAAAAAGTCTATAATTAACTAAACAATTAATTTGGAATAAAGATATATCCATCAAGAGTAAAATGGCAATGTATAAAACGTATTTCAAGCCAGTTCTAACATATGCAGCGGAGACTTGGATATATACAAGTACAAAGAAGGAATTGAGCAGAATCCAAAGCTACAGAAATGAAAATTCTTACGTGGAATGGTACATAAAACAAGGAGAGATAGAATAAGAAATGACAAAATCGGGGAGACATTAAATGTAGAAAAATTACTATCAGACATAGAAAAAAAATAGACTAACCTGGTTTGGCCATTTATGAAGAATGGAAAAGACTACCACAAAGACTGTTAAATCTTAAGATTCAAGGAAAACGACCACGAGAAAGATGGATTAACCAAGTGAAGAAAATTCATGATAAACTAATCATTTTTTATATCTTGCCACATAGTTTATGTTTTCTTAAACACAGGAACTGCCGTTGAAAATGGGAGTTCCTGTGTTTAAGAAAACAAACTATGGGATAAGATATAAAAAAATATACTCATTCATTCATGAATTAAGAACCTCATGTTATTTCCCATATTTAACTATGAACAAGTGAATAAAAACAACAGGACAGCTCTTCAAGACGACAGAACAACGGTCGTGACGATACTGAGGATGGAACAGAGACTATGTTCCGAAACTAGTTTATAATCAAATAAGAAGAACAATATGAGGTGAGTGATAAAAATATTCTACCTTAAGTGAATAAAAGTTAGAAGAAAGAGGATAGGACTGGGAAGAACTAAAAAGAAGGAAAGCATGGGAAGAGAGATGGTTGGAGACATATTTGGAATCGACCTTCCAAAAGGAGGACATTATAGGAGGATGATGAAGTACTAATTGAATTTTTAATTTATCTGAAATTCAAGATTCAACCATGATAAAATGGCCAGAAACCAATATCAAATAAATAATTATGGGAAAAAAACATGGAAGAGAACCATCCTTGAAGAAATTGCAGAAGAGGAGAAAACCTGGAGGGAAGTGAAGAAGTTGGCTCGAAAGGTATCTATTGGCAACACTTTGTGGATGCCCTATGCTCTTAATAGGAGATAAAGGAGGTGAATATCCATCCACAGTAATTCTGCCCGAAGGCAGGTCCTTCACTGCAATCATAGCATTTTCATGCTATGCTTGCAGCTTTACTAAGGAATTGTAGGTGTGGTAGCTTCCCGTTGCTTTCCACACCGGTGAATGATGATGATGGCCATATGATTTCGGCCTGCTGCGTGACAAGACAGCACGCTACCTCGAGACCACAGCGATGGACACTATGAATATAAAATAAAGATATAAACTGAAATGTTAGCTTAATTTAAAAAAAATAAAGAAATAAAATGAATATTTTTATTACTTCAGGGTTGACGAGACTACAAGAAAGGGATATAGCTAATGATCATATAGAAACCAAAATAACTGATTTTTTAATCTTCAATTATAGTGAAAAGGTAAATGTAATGAATGATTGGTTATATTCTAACTTACCACTGACTGATAAAATCTTCAAAGTCAGGTGAAAATTGATTAGGTGGTAATCTAGGAGGGTCATCTTTTACAACTTGTTTCAATTGTTCAAAAGGAGTCCCCCATGTGTTGTATGGAAATTTTAATGTTGCCAATTCAAGCAGTGAGATGCCCAGACTCCATACATCTGATCTGATGTCATACTGAGAAGGATTACCTGATGGATCAATGCGTTCTGGCTGTAAACAGAAATTTAAAAAAAAAGTGATTAATTATAATTAGGGAAAGGAATTTTATTTACTAAAAGTTAAGATTGAAATACAGAATAATATATAAATAAATTGCTTAATTGAAGAGAAAAATTATACGCTCAGATTGAACCCATGACCTTCAGTTTTCTAGGACAATACTCTACCGACTGAGCTACCTGAATATGTTCCAATCTAAATGCAAATTTTTCTCTTATATATGCTGTTAATTCCTGTGCACCAAATGCTATGAAACTTTTGCTTCTATCTTGCAAATGGCGGCTTCTTTATTAAGAAGACATTTATTTGGGAATTTTACATTACATTATAAAGCCAGTAGGCTTCTATCAATGTTTTTATTATTCATTTCACACACCTTAATGATGGATAAATTTCGTCTTATTTATTTACTAATACAAAAGTAATACGTGTAATGTCAAGATAACTTTGCTAACTTAAAATGATCCCGATCGCACTAGATGCCTTAAATAGGAGGCTACCTTTATCTCAGAACATGCTTCTGTTATATTTAAATTAATATTGGGAAGTAAACATTAGGAGGTTATATCATTAATAGTGAGTGGAGAACATATTTTTAACGATTCACCTCATATAATTTCAAATTTCTTTGATACCGGTGGTTTCAGACAATATCTTGTCCCTCTTCAGTCATTGCTTCCGCTGAAACCATGACTGAAGAGGGACAAGATATTGCCTGAAACCGCTGGTACCAAAGAAGTTTGAAATTATATGAGGTGAGTCATTAAAAATATGTTCTCCACTCACTATTAATGCTTCTGTTACTTATTTTCATTAGAGGCTGAATAGCCCAGTTAAAAATTCTAACCTCTTCAGAAATCAAAACTTCAATGTTCCAGCTTGTAGCATACTCAATGTTTTAATTATTCATTTCATACATCTCAATGATGGATAAATTATATTTAAAGAGAAAAATATACACTCAAACTGGGGCGTATATTTTTCTCTACAAATATAATTGTAGCATATCGCCTTTAGCAACTATGCTAGCTCCGATATTGTTAAATCCCAGAGTAACTATTGAGTCATTTCTTTGTGTTTTCCAATGCCATCCATTGCACTTTTCATGCTTCAGTTTGTTGCTAGACAGATTGTGTTAATGTGGTCTATTTTCAATTTATGCTTCACTTTGACAGACCACTTTACTTCTATTGTCTATAGAGAGGAGTGAAAAGTAATATTTGAAGAGAAAAATTTTCGCCTAGACCGGGACTCGAACCCGGGACCCTTGGCTTTCCGGGCCAAGTGCTCTACCAACTGAGCTATAAAGTAGTGTTAAATTCCCAATAAATGTCTTCTTAACTAAGAAGCCGCCATTTGCAAAGATAGAAGCTATGGTTTCAAGCATTTGGCGCGAGGGAATTACAACGTACATAAGAGAAAAATTTGCATCTAGATCGTAACTCGCCTCGGTAGCTCAGTTGGTAGAGCACTTGGCCCGGAAAGCCAAGGGTCCCGGGTTCGAGTCCCGGTCTAGGCGAAAATTTTTCTCTTCAATATAATTTATCCTTCTATGAGAAGTGTTAAATTAATAATAAAAATCGTCAGTGAAAAGTAAGTTTATATTTTAAATGTTTGTCTAATGTAAATATATTATATATGGGATGATGATGAAGAGTAGAGAGAAGTTGAAATCTGATTTATTAATCTTAATATTTAATAAAAGTATTATGCAGTGAAATGTCTTACTATCCTATCTGACAGACAAATCACTTAACAATAACACATGTCTTCTCAAAATATGTACTGCAGATGAGCTTGGAATTTAATTCAGGCATCTGGTGCATAATCTAGTGATTAAACATTGTACACCGCCACCCCACCTAGCCCAAGATTGAAAATTTTATAATTAAAATTTCCAATCCCACCGGATATCTAACCTATGCAGAATTTTGACTACTATTTCCAAATGTAAGGTACACTTTTTTTTTTACTATTGACTATTGAAAATCAGGATTTTATTAACATTTTATTTAGTAATATTTTACTGAATGTGTATTAATCCCTAAAAACGTTAATTGTAAGATTTATTAACAATTTATACATAAATATGATGATATATATGATTTACTGAAGTTTCAAATACATCCAATAACTGATTATATTATTTTACAGAGGTCTTTCTAAATAAGTACATAATGAAAAAAATAATTTATTATATGTAAAATGCTTTAATATAATTTCATTTAAGTAAAATTTTATCACCTCACGTCATATTCCTCTTCTTCTTAGTCTGCTTTCGGAACTATCTTCTTCAGTTTGATCCTCACTATTTTTATGACAATCATGGCCATTGTTTTGTCGTCTTGCAGAGCTGCCTCCTACTCCCTCTGTTGGTAGACTGAAGAACCTCAAAATATCATTTTTCCCCAGAAATTTCAAATTTCAAGGTTCTTCAGCTACCAACAGAGGGAGCAAGAGGTGACTCTTCAAGATGACAAAATAACAGTCGTGAAAATACTGAGAATGGAACTGAAGAATAAAGTTCCGAAACGGTCTAAGAAGAAGAAGAATATGAGGTTAGATGATACAATTTTACTTACATAAATAATACCTCATAGTGTGAATTCCTAAAAAAGTAATTACAATTTCATATATAAATTACTTACAGCCATGTACGGTTTACATCCAGCATCAATTGTTTTAGCTACTGAATCAACTAAATAGCCAGATATACCAAAGTCACAAATCTTCACTTCACCTTTCCTATTGATAAGAATGTTGGAGGGCTTAACATCACGATGAATGACGCGTAACTTAGAATACAAATAATGCAATGCACTCACAACCTGAAAGGTAAGAACTTTACATTTAGAATGCAAACACTCATTACAAAAGTCTTAAGCTTTCATAAGTAGAGTTAATAAAAATTTAAGAACATATTTTTGAACTGATAAGCTACGTTATATTTTTTATGCGCTAACATTCTACCAAGCTGAAACATGTAGATATATATATATATATAAAGAGGTGAATGATATGACTTTAATGCTCCAGGATACGAGTGAAACAACATATAGCAAAAACTGAAACACAGCTTAACATTCCAAAAGGAAGCATTTATTTTACAAACTCTCAGGGCCAGTTTCAACAACAGATGTTAAAAGTACACAAAAAGCACAGAATAAATTAATTTACAGTATAATAAATAATACAGATAATTCCCATAGTGTATTCACATATTTACATTTAATCCAAACACTGAATATAGATCATGCCAATAATTAAGATATTTTGTCTGTACATTTTTACCTCTTATGGTTGTTTTTGTCAAACATATGTTTCAAGACTTCTGAGCCCCATCGTCAGCAATTACAGAGTATTACAGTATATTTTAAAATAGATCATACCCTTTAGTACCCAGTATGACAGAAACTGATGATATTAACGATATTAACAATCCCATTATAAAGTCTTCTTGAATAAGAAGCTACCCAACCACATTGCAAACAATGGTTTGCTATTAACTGATATGCAGGATTATATAAGAGAGAGAAAAAACTGAACTGGGATGCCTGGATAGCACAAGTGGTTAGTGCACCAGTATGTAAAATTGGAGATCTTAGGTTGAAATCCCTGCTCATGCAAACATTTTTCTCTTCAAAAAATTATTAAGAAGAACCTCATAATGTTACTTCCTATTGTAATTCTATAATTTATATAGGCCTAGTAATCAAATGTGTGTTAAGAATATTGTAATTATACAAATGAAGCACATCTGCTTCAGATATATGATTATGGGAGCCATTTTCAAATTGATAATTTGTTAAATGTTCAACACAAGGAAAAGAGGATATAAATTATCATGAAGTAAAAATAGCATATGCCAATGAAATGAAATTTTTGTTAAATTATATGTTAAAACAATATTACACTTTGTTAAATCTTGACAATTATTATTGAAACCAGGCCCCAATTTTCCAATCCTAACATTTTTTCTGCCAATATACCTTAAAATGGTGGTCATATAGCACAATTTTTATTATATGTTAAAATGGTCGGGTTTGGTCCATAAGGACCGCATAGCTTAAGTAACAGATCTTTTTTAAACTTGTTTATGGGTCTAAACTGCCCTACCATCCATTTAGTTCCTTTAAAGTGAGTACTAGGAACCAACATGAGATAAGAAGGGCAAAACATAGAATAAACCAAACCTATATCCTCTTTATGCCTATGGCTGTAAATGTGTGAATCCTTAAATCTACATCCCTGGAGGAAAAAAAAAAGCACTATGAGGTTTAATTTAAGAATTAAATTAATGTTTTTATTACCTCACCTCATATCCTTTTTCTTCAAGACTGCAGTTTCGAAGCTTATCTCCATCATCAATAGCCTCTCGTCAACTGGTGTTATGTCGTTTCTTGGCAATAGAAGGAAGAAAAAAACTGCCAAAAAACAACATAACACCAGTCGACAAGAGGCTACTGATGATGGAGATAAGCTCCAAAACTGCAGTCTAGAAGAAAAAGGATATGAGGTGAGGTAATAAAAACATTAATTTAATTCTTATGATACAATTAAAATACTCACAGCAAAGGCAATTTTTCCAAGAATATCTTCTGGTATATTGCGTCCATGATTATTTACTTTCATATAAAATTTATCTAAACTTGTGTCCATAACTTCCATACAGATCCATACATCTCCTTCCCGAAATAATGCTCCATAAAACTGGACAGTGTAGGGACAATCTGATGATCGCATTGATATATCCAAGTCCATTAGAAGTCTTTTCTGTTCCTGGGTATTTACTGTGGCTGCTATCCTCTAATAATAAAAGTGATACAATATAAATATATTATTCTCTAATTATATACATATTAGGCAAAGAAATCTTTATAAGTAGACCTAAATCTATGAGGGTGGACTGGAAAGTAACACACAATATATATATATATTTTTTTTTTTGCATTGGTATTACCACAGGGATGTTGAAAAGTCACTGAGTATAGTTTCCAGTTTTGATTACAGACACAATTTTTTTGTGTCCTGCTCTAGTGAGAGAAACTTTAACTACATAACAAATATGGTGTGCATGTTACTGTCATCAATATGTGAAGTGCAGCGAAGTTTAGCGTGGTGTAATGCAATTTTTGGTGAGCTAAAAAGGAATTGAGAATGATACGTGATGTATCAAAAACTGTCTTCAAGAAATATACAAATATGAGGCGAATCATGAAATTTCTATCTATTAATCTAAAGGATATAGCCCGAGTACAAATCACAGGAACACATGTGGTGTGTATGGGGAAGACTGTAAAGACCATAGCAATGTCTCCAATGGTGTGTATTCTTTAAGGATGCCTGTGAAAACTTTTGTGATTTGCACGTTCCAGCAGGCCAATTACAGCTGAACCCTGCAGAATGTCACTGCCAGGTGGTAAT
>JASPKZ010009468.1:0-49724 GCA_030220185.1 Diploptera punctata | reverse complement strand
AGTAACTACCCCAAACGCTATCCAGCACCATAATTAACCGAAACATAAAGTAATGCTGTTTTTTTCACCCAAACTTTAGATTAGATTATACGAAATTAAAATTACTTTTTCACCCTAATTTTGATTCTTTCTACCCAAACAAAATATTCCGGCAAATATAATTTGTGGCACCGATACACATACACCGAAGATGGATACATTGTACTACTGTTATTTGAGAATTTGTTGTGATGTACGATAGTACGAACATATTACATTCAATAAATTTATCACTTCACTTTCACTTACAGATACTAGTTAGGCTATTAATGTAAAATAATGCCGAATCAAGGCCAAAATACCGTAGACATTTTAAAAATAGCGTATTCCTATATAAACAAACAAGTACATACCATTCAAATTCGTCACATGTACAGAATCCAGCACATACGAAATCGTGAGCAATTTTCTCTTTATATTTTCAATATACGACTCTGAATTTAGTATTACCTAATTCATATGTATTGTATACGTCAAACATTCTTCATTTTAGCGAATTGCAGGGAATGGAAGTATTGAGCTTGTTCTCATGAAACATATCTACCTGTAATAGACAAACCGAAATTCCCATGAACAATAAATATAAACATATATAGTCCACACCGCTGTGGTCTCGAGGTAGCGTGCTGCCTTGTCACGCAGCGGGCCGGATTCGATCCCCGGTCGGGGCAGTTTTTCTGGGTGAGGTTTTTATCGGAGTTTTTCCTCACCTGTAATACAAATGTCAGGAAAACTATAAGGCCGAAACGGTCCCCGAAATCATATGGCCATCATCCTTATCATCATCACCATAATCCTTCACCGGTTTGGAAAGCAACGGGAAGCTACCACACTTACACAATTCCCTGGTAAAACTGCAAGCATAGCATGAAAATGCTTTGATTGCGGTGCAGGACCTGCCTTCGGGCAGAATTACTATGGATATATATATATATATATATATATATATATAACGCTAACGGAATTTCGACCGCATTTTTTTATTCATGGAAACCGAACTTAGCATATAGCAATACATTAAAAAGTAAGGTCGAGTTCCTTATCCAGGAAAATTAAACCAATAGATGTAGGAGTTAATCTGAAGACCACATTTTAACAATAGCTCTAGCGACTACAATTTTCGGTATTTCACAACGAACCTCGGTACATGAAATATGCAAATTGGTAATTATTTATGGATAAACATTGCTTATTTTCACTGTAGTACGACAATTTTAAGAAGCTGATTCTCCAATTTAACAATAGAATTATGTGTTCCGTAAACTAGTAAAATGGAACCATAATTTCGAACTGCTGAGGAATTCGCTTAGTTGACGCAGTTCCTGTGCAAAGGACTTTCAATGTTACATATTTTATGCCAAAAGAAATTAACGGGATTCGTTGTGAAAATCGAAATTTGCGACTCCTAGATATTTTTAAATTTTCGTTTCAGGTTAATTCTTATGCCTAATTATCCGATTTAATAAACGACGGCCTTACTTTTTTAATTAATTTTATATAATGAGTTTAGTTAAAAAAAGAGAAATTGCGGCCGTTAGATCGTTGACGCGATTTTTTTTTTGTCATGGTAATTTTGGTGTCTACTAGATAAAGATAGCTGAAGATCTGTAAAAATTTTTTTTTTTTAATATTTTTATGAGAACTACCGCAGTGGCTTTATTCTATCGGAATTCGCTACAATATACTAAGCGACATTTATTTGAAACGAAAAATGGTGAATTCCATCATAAGTATACATCAAGAATATTTCAAATCATGTAAAACTAACCTGCTTACCTGTGAATCGTAGGTCGCGAATTCAAACCCGGTCGTGGTCCATTTATTTTGAAGACCGAAAATCCTTGTTAGTGTTGATTACTTCTGAACGGAAGTAAATATGTCGATTCAATGTCATAGATTTAATCAATTTAAAGTATTCAATGCCGTCAGCAACATTTACCTTCATTTCATCCCCAGATTTCAAATATATTAAAAATCGTCGTTAAATAATATATATATATATATATATATATATATATATATATCAACCAACAAACGTGTAACATGACTTTCGCATTCTCGTATATTTAAGAACACATTTGTATATTTGTGATTTTCTATATTTATTTGAATAAATGTCAGTTACCAAAACATATACTATTAAAACGAATTATTTAGTAATTTCACTCCGTCTGTCACGTACGTCACAAAATGCCATCTTCGATGAACGAACAAGAAAAATGAGGTTAGGGATGAATTATATTTGTTCGGATTTTTAAGTTTTTAAAACGTTTCTTGTTTTATGATAACACGTGGATTATCTTAACACGTACAATCACCAATTTAACTTGTCGCTCTTTCTTCAAGATCATTAAAACTGAGAAATTCATTTTATACAAACATTTTACTAATAATGATATCAATTAACTTAAAATCACTGAAGTCAATTAACATTTGTGTTTGGAACTGAATCGATGAGAGTTCGTAAGAATTACACAACGACCTGTAACTAAAGACACCAAAGGTAACTGTGTTCATTACGTTTATGTTACCAACTTACAAATTTTAAATTTTATTGGCATCATTTACTGTAACATAATCGATAAATAAATAAAAAAACAAAATCGATTAAAATACGAATTCATTTAATATATCATAAGATGGGAAGTAGATTAGGTGGGAGTGTATAATAGTTGAAAGATACTTACGGAATTGAAGACAACCATTATAAATGGGATGTTTGTAAATTTTATAACAATAATATTTAGCCCAAGCAATACAGATGCGAATACATTTTTGTAAATTTGCAGAAGAAGTGAAACTATTTATTACGTTGTAACGTCGGTCATTTTTAATTTTCATTGAATGAGCAAAGAGAAATTTAAGTGCAACAAATATTTATTGATTTAACACAAAATATTTTAGGCCTGAAAAACTAAAAGCTAACCAAATGTAATTTAATCTGTAAAAGTATGAAATAGAATGTTATATAATGCAACGCCACAAAATTATAAATATATTGAGATAATCTTCATTATCGACAAAGACGCACTGATATCGATGGAACCCCGTTAAAATAAGATGTAATAGCTAGAGTGGTCAGATAAGAAAAAGTTTCATGTTATGAAATAACAGATGTTAGAGTGGTCATGACAAGATATAGTCACATTTTTTTTTTCATTTTTACAACTAAAATCTTCTAAAGATCATTAAATTCCATGTTCAAATACATTTCGTATACCGTTTTATCAACATTTGTTGCATTAAAATAGTATTTGAGAGGGTAAAAAGAATTCTGTTATTACTTTCCCTGCCGTATATTTACAAGATATTATCAAGAGTTCTGTTTTTAGATAGTAAATCTTACAAATTCTAATGAAAATGCAATTTATACTGATTTCTCATGTATTATGCCTTTATATCAAATACAGACTTATAAACAGATTTTTCTTTAAACCACTCGCTTCAGGTTTAAATGATCACTGTAGTTCCCCCAAAAACAGAATTTAAATCACCGTAAGTTATATTTTAAGACATTCAAAACAAACAAAAGATAACGGTACTTGAGATTTCAATAAGCGTGAATGCAAAAACACATTCCTCTTCTATTCATAAATGTTAACAAAATATTACCCCGCCTAGGGATGTACAAAATAGTGCAAAATATATAACATCAGAAATAAGCGAGTGTACCTCGTCTTCCGAGTTGAAGGCCATGCAACAGCCGGCGAGTCTACCTCGTCTTTTGAGGTGAATGGGTTAATTGACTGTTTTGTGAAATGTAATATATATGAGAAGAAAGCAGGGCAAACTGGCATTGAAGACCAATTGTCAAGCCGTACGTAACTCCACTACCACTAGTTAAACAAATCGATAATAATCGCTTATTACAATCATAGGTTATTACGTATTTGTTATTTGTGATTTAGTCCACCAAAATGTACTGACCTTTCCGCTAGGGACAATAAATTTAAATTAAAAATCTTGAAAAGAAAAATCCTTAAGTTTAGTTTAAAATTGGCATGTTAGATTGCGATTGGAATATTATAACCATACAACCAAATTTCATTGAATTTAACAATACTAGAAGTACGCCATCAGTGAATACCCAATAGAGAAGAATTTCAAAGATATATCATCATAAAGCCCGGATGTTTAATATTTTGGAATGTTTAAAAAATGACCTTAACATTCCCTTAAATTTCTCTTAAAATACGTAAAAGTGTAAAGAAATGACTTAGCGAAAATTATTAATTTATCAGTAATTAACCATTTAATTACTAAGACAAATAATAATTATTTATTGTAGTTCCTGTTTTAAAACAAATTATGTTCTTAGTAGCAACATAAAATAATTTAAAAGTGTATAATTATCACTAGGTTAAAATCAATCGTACTTACTTACTTACTCACTGGCACTATCGAACCCGTAGGTTCATGGCCGCACGGACATAAGCTCTCCATACATCCCTATCCTGAGCTAATGTTTTCCAATCATTCCCTGTATAATCTACTTCCCTCAAATCATAGTTAATGTTGTTCTCCCACCTCATTCTTGGTCTACCAACTGGGCGTTTTCCTTCTGGCTTTCCTACAAGAAGTTTCCATGCACGTCTTTCATTCCCCATACGTGCAACATGTCCTGCCCATCGCAGTCTACGGGACTTAACTGTTCTTATTATATCTGGCTTCCTATAAAGACCATGTAGTTCATTGTTATGTAGTCTTCTCCATTCACCTGTCTGTTCATCTCTCTTTGGTCCAAAAATTTTCCTAAGAACTTTATTCTCAAATACTCGTAATCTCCTTTCCTCCCTTAAAGTAAGAGTCCATGTTTCGCACCCATATAATATAACTGGTAGAACAATAGTTTTATATATTTTCAGCTTAACGTTTTTTGAAAGGAGTTGGGACATCAAAAGTCTCTGCAATGCATAATAGCATGCATTTCCAGAATTGAGCCTATGTTTAATTTCTTTGTGCATCTCATTCCTATTTGTGATTATTGTTCCTAGGTATTTGAATTCAGCCAATTCCTCAAAATTTCCCTCATTTGTCATTAGCTGTCCATTTCCATTATATAATGTATTTCTACGTGTGACCATATATTTAGTTTTACTGATATTTACTTCTAGTCCTAATTTCTTAGTGTTACTCAATAGTGTGTGCGTGTTGGCCTTTAGTATCTCCTCGCTATCGGCCAGTAGTACTACATCATCAGCATAAACTAACAGCTTATTAATACCATTGAGTTGTAAGCCTTCCTCATTCTCTAAAGATTTAATGGCATGCTCTAGTACAAAATTAAATAGTAGAGGAGATAGTGCATCTCCTTGCTTTAACCCATTCTGGATTTCAAAAGTGTCTGAAAACTGTTTGCCTACACGCACCCTACTCGTTGAGCCATTTAGACACATTCGAATAAGTCTAACTAACTTTTTAGGAATTCCAAACTCCAGCAGGATACTATATAACTTCTCCCTCTTAATTGAATCATATGCTTTTTTGAAGTCTACATATAGTTGATGTACAGTACCATTATATTCCCATTTCTTTTCTAAAATCTGTCTTATACTAAAAATCTGATCTGTTGTAGACCTGTTTCTTCTAAATGCACATTGATGATCTCCTAGAATGTCATCAATATAGGGAGTAAGTCTGCTTACTAATATATTTGTTAGAATTTTGTACGAAGTTGAAAGTAATGAGATGCCCCTATAGTTGTTGCAATCAGTTTTATCTCCTTTCTTATAAATTGGTACGATAATTGATTCCTTCCATTCGTCTGGAAGAGCTTCTTTTTCCCAAATCATACTAAGCAACCAGCATATCTTGTCCATCAATTTTTCTCCCCCTGATTTTATCAGTTCTGCTGGGATCTCATCTGAACCTGATGCTTTATACATCTTCAATTTTTCAATTGCCATTTCAACCTCTAATGCACTTGGCTCTGCGACTAGCATTTCTGCTGTCTGTAACTTATCCTCCTCAATGTCCTGTTCTGTATGTACATTTAATAGCTGATTAAAATAACTTTTCCATCTATTTAATATACTCTTGGAATCTGCAATCATATCCCCATTTTCATTCCGAATTATGTTTGTTCTAGCCTGAAACCCTTTCTTCTCTATACTAATTCCCTGATATAATTCTCTAATGTTCCTATTTTTTGCATTCATTTCAAGATCATTAATCTTCTCTCTCAAATATTCCCTCTTTTTACTCTTTAGTAACTTGGTGGTTTCCCGTCTAACACTACCCAATTGCTCTAAATTTACCTCATTTGGCTCGTGTAACCATTTAATTTTTGCTAGCTTTCTTTTCTTTACAATGTCGGCACATTCCTCATCAAACCATTTCTTGTTTTGCCTCTTTTTTAAACAACCAATGCTTTCTGATGCTGACAATTTAATAGTATCTCTTATAACCTCCCATTCTTTATTTATATCAGTTTCTTCTTCGTTTGCCACATTGTCATCTGAAGATTCCAGTACTTCAAATCTATTAGCAATTTTGATTTGGTATTCTTGCCGCATTTCATCATTTTTCAAGTTTTTTAATTCATATTTTACAGAATCATCTTTAGCGTTCGTTCCTCTCATAAGCGATAGCCGTTGTCTGATTTTCACCCTGACCAGATGATGATCTGAATTGCAGTCTGTCCCTCTAACTGATCTAACATCAATGATGCTACTGTGCCAGCGTTTATCCACTAATACATGATCTATCTGGTTCCGAGTTTCTCCATCTGGGGACGTCCAGGTGTATTTATGAATATCCTTATGCTGAAATGTTGTGCTCTTAACAATGAGATTCTTTGATGTGGCAAATGTGACTAATCTAACCCCGTTGTCGTTACTATCTTCATGAAGACTGAATTTGCCTATTGTTGGTTTGAATATATCTTCCCGCCCCACTTTTGCATTAAAATCTCCTAAGACAATTTTCATATGATATCGTGAAAGGCTATCAAATAAGCATTCTAATTCTTCATAGAACTCATCCTTGATCTTGTCATCTTTATCTTCTGTGGGGGCATGTACATTTACAATTATAAAATCATGTCGTTTACCCTTTAGAATTATGTATGATATCCTATCACTAACAAACTTAATATCTCGGATAGCGGATAGGATCCTCCTTCTGACTAAAAAACCCGTTCCAAATGCAGGTCTTTCTGCACCCCCATAGTATAATGAAAAGTTTCCTGATTCCTGACTACCTTCTCCTGGCCACCTAACTTCCTGTAAAGCGACTATATCCAAGGGCGATTTATCCAATTCCCACGTTAATATCTCTAGTGCCCCGCTATTGTATAAAGTCCTAACATTCCATGTTCCTAGGAACATGTCCCTGTGTTTGAGCCTTTGGCATGGGTTCCCTGAAGTAGTCCCCGCCCGGAGAACCGAATGGGGGACTATTTGACCTCCGGAAAATTTTACCCCAGTAGAACCCATGTCCGCATTTCTTGACGGTTGTATTTTTACGGTGAAAGATCGTCACTCTTTCGACCAAGGTACTTATTTCGTCTGGCTTATCACCTTCGACCAGTCCGGCATGGGTAACCCTATCGGCAGCAATGCTACCGCCGGCATAGCTCTCAGGATCATTTAAGCACACAAGCCACTCCACCACGACAAGGTAAAGATACCATGGAATCGTATTAAACTAAAATAAAAAGTTATTAACTGAACATACATTGCAATACATAATGATCCTAATGATTAAAAGTGAAGGATCGGCGGGTTTCAGGTAACGCTGTTTTACACTTGAAGAAACTCCTCTCTACTTTCACAGATGTAATGAGTGCTTATTTGAAAAACGATATTTCACCGATTATTAAATATTCGTTAAAAATACACATTCTTAATTCTTTATCCGTCAAAATACAGGGTATTTCAAACATTTTCATCTAACACAAATTTGAATTTATAACTGCTTCCCCAATCTCTTCATTTACATTGTTCATACAATTCTCAGCACTATTGACTATGCAAAACACGATATCCATGAAGGACATCGCATGTTAAATATTGTAAACACCCTAACAGTAATGCACAGAGAAAATAATCCAGCGAAGATAAACGTACTCGTAGAGATGGAAATCATGAAAGCAGCTCACCACAACGACAGCCTGATAAACGAAAACGAACCCAATACATGCAACCCCCTCTACCAGATCTTCAGTGAAACACCAGTTTTGAATCCTGCCGATGATGCGACAAGTCCCGAAAGCGCTACAGTTAAATGATTAATTAAGTTGAGGAGACGGACCTTTCAGGTGAATATTCGATAATTTTATATTAATTGATTAACTCGAATGACATTACCAATGAACATTTAATCATAGATTATTTAAAGCAAAATTCGGTAAATTTTGCTTAGAGGCCTTTTCATTCAGGCTTAAGGATTTTTTACGAGCCTGAATATCTTCAGACTCGGGACCCACGGCTTAAAGTCCCTCCCGGAGGACTTGCTCCTTGGATTTTTCAGTCCTAAAAAATCCATCGACCCCGGCCGGGTTTGAACCTGCGACCCTCGGGACTAGAGGCAAGGAGCATGATCACTAGTCCATCGCGGCCGACATTTGAATAAATATCAGATAACAAAACATATACTATTAAAACGAATTATTTACTAATTTCACTCGGTCTGTCACGTGCGTCACAACATGTCCGCTTCGATGAACGAACAAGAAAAATGAGGTTAGAGATGTATTGTATTTTTTCGGATATTTTTAAAGTATTTAAATCGCTTCTTGTTTATAATAACACGTGGATAATCTTAACATAATAATTTTATCAATGAACTTAAAATCACTGAAGTCAATATACATTTTTATTTGGAACTGAATCTATGAGAGTTCGTAAGAAGGTTGATATTGCACAACAACGTATAACTAAAGATACCAAGGGAAACAAACTGTGTCCATTACTGTTATGTTACCAACTTAGAAATTTTAAATTTTATTAGCATAATTTACCTGTAACATAATGGATACATAAAAAATCTGAATCTTGGGTACTTACCAAAAAACACATTCAAGCCACTGAAATGAAATTTTTAAGATCCGTAAAAGGATGTACATGCATAGATAGATTACACAATGAATCAATAAGGAATGAACTGACGATATTTTCAATACTCGATAAACTAGACGAGCACAAGTAGCAACGAAAAGAACATTTAGACAGAATAGACAATACAAGATTATCCACAAAAAAAATCAACACCTACAAACCTCGATGAAAAATATCTTTGGGACAGGTCGCATTTTCTAATCCTGGAAAGAAAGAAGGATAAGGGGGAGAAGAAAGAAAAACAAAATCTATTAAAATACGAATTTATTTAATATATCATAAGATGAGAAGTAGATTAGGCGTGAGTGTATAATAGCTGAAAAATACTTACGGAATTGAAGACAACCTTTATGAATGGGATGTTTGTAGAATTTATATTAATAATATTTAAGCCCGAGAAATAAATATTGTTAATACATTTTTAAATTTGCAGAAGAAGTGAAACTATTTATTACGTTGTAAATGATGGTCATTTTTAACTTTCATTGAATGACCACTGAGTAATTTAAGTGCAATAAATATTTATAGGTTTAATATAAAATATTGTTGGCCTGAAAACCTAAAAGCTAACCTAATGTAACTTAATCAGTAAAAGTATGAAATAGAATGGAATATAATGCAAAGCCCCAAAATTAACAATATATTGAGTTAATCTTCATTGTCGACAAAGACGCACTGATATCGATGGAACTGTGTTAAAATCAGGTGTAATAGCTACACCGATCAGATAAGAAAAAGTTTCATGTTATAAAATAACAGATATTAGAGTGGTCATGACAAAATGTAATCACACTTTTCTTTTCTTTTTTTTTTTTTCATTTGTACAACTAAAATCGGCTAACGATCATTAAATTCCATGTTCAAATACATTTCATATACCGTTATCAACATTTGTTGCATTAAAATAGTATTTAAGAGGGTAAAAACATTTCTGGTATTACTTGCCCGTGCCGTATATATACAAGATATTATCAACAGTTCTGCTTTTATATAGTGAATCTTACAAATTCTAATGAAAATGCACTTTATACAGATTTGCCATGTATTATGTCATTATGTCAAATACAGACTTATAAACAGATGTTTCATTATTTGACTGTTTTGTGAAATGTAATATATGAGAAGAAAACAGGACGAACTAGCATTGATGACCAATTGTGAAGCCGTACGTAACTTCACTACCACTAGTTAAACAAATCGATAATAATCGCTCATTACACACATACATTATTACGGTTCCGTATCTTTACACTATAGCGAAAATTATAATGGTGTTACTTGTGATTTAATCCACCAAAATGTACTGACTTTTCCGCTAGAGGTAATAAATTTAAATTAAAAATCGTGAAAAGAAAAATCCTTAAGCTTAGTTAAAATATAGCATGTTAGATTGCGATTGGAATATTATAACCAATATCACCCAAATTTCATTGAATTTAACAATACTAGAAGTACGCCATCACTGAATACCCAATGGAGAAGAATTTCAAATTATTCGAAGATATATCATTGGGGCCCGGATGTTTATCACCTTAGAATGTTTAAAAAATGACCTGTAACATTCCCTTAAATTTCTCTTAAAAGATATAAAACCCTAAAGAAATGACTAGCGAAAATTATTACTTTCGTAGCAATTAACCAATTAATAACTATTGATCTGTTAATTAGAAATGATCTAAGTACAATAATTATTGTTTATTGAGGTAACAGTTCTGAAACAATTCATGTTCTTAGTAGCAACATAAAATAATTTAAAAATGTATAATTATCACTAGGTAATCTCATTCCTATTAAACTAATATAAGTTAATAACAAAATATACATTGCAATACATAATGATCAAAAGTGAAGGATCGGCGGGTTTCAGCTATCGCTGTTTTATACTTGAAGAAACTTCTCTATACTTCCACAGATGTAATGAGTGCTAATTTGAGATACGCTATTTCACCGATTATTAACTATTCGTCAAAAATATACATCAAAATAAAGACTATTTGAAACATTTTTATCTAACACAAATTTGAATTTATAACTGCTTCCCCAATCTCTTCATTTACATTGTTCATACAATTCTCGGCACTGTTGATTAACTCTAATGCCTTTACCAATGAGCATTTAATCATAAATGATTTAAAAGTGCCGTATGAAAGTGCGAAAAGTAAATAAAATGATCTGAAATTACAAGTAAAATTTGTAAAATGACCTATAAAAACCTCATGTATCTAACATATATATTTAATTATCAATCAGCATCATCTCTGACAACTCGTAATAAAGATGACATTTCATAAAAATCCGGATCTTAATCTATATCATGAACATTTTAGTAGAATCTGTCGCCTTAGTTTACTCAGAGTGATCTTGGTGAATCAACCGAAGTCGTGGCCTCCCCAAATCTCTCTTTCCTTGCGGTTGATATTGTAGAGATAGATTAGGTAATCATCCCCTTTCCATCCGCAAAGTATTTTGACTTTATTAAACACAATGTATACATTAAATTTAATTTTGCGCTTTTCTAGTCTTTAGTTACAGTGTTTAGTGGTAGAGTCCTATTTTTACAATTCCCTAGATGATATTTGTGGCATGGATTGTTGCATAATTTACAGACGTAGTCCTCCTTGGGTTCATGGTACATGTCATTTAGGCATATATTCCCATGAAATGCAGGGACTGCGAAACGAGTGTAAAGGTGTCGAAGTACGAAGTTCAGTTGCTTCCAAGTTTTTGTTATCATTGCGTCTGTTTCCATAAATCTTCCGGTATCTCGGCGGCTTTGTTCTATCTCTCCTCGATGACGATTCTGTATGCTTGCGATTCCGGTAGTTTGGAGCAGTGTCTGATATCCTCGAAGAAGAAGGATTCCTGAGCTATTGTATAGGTTTAACAATTTCTTGTATATTTTGAGATTGACAGTGCACTTTTGAGAAATCTTGATTTAACGTTCTCCAGTTTCTTAAGGCTTTTCACCGTCAAGTGATTCCATATTAGTTGGATTCCGTATGTTGCGGCCGGCATTACTTTAATCTTGAAGAGTTTCATTGCAGTTGAGAGGGATAGTCTTTGGTGTTTAGGGATATCCTACATGGGTTTCGTTGCAACTGTTTTTCGATCCTGTATATGGAGTGAGAAAGCGGTTCCAGCAATGAGGGATACATCACAGTAACTAGACGAAGGGCCCGACAGGAGCCAGACAGGAACATCAGAAGTGAAAACAGAAATCAAAATAATAGACCCCAGCTACAAACCGCCCAACTAGCACCGCCTTCACTCCCACCCAAAAGAAGAACGGGAAACAATACGGAAGAAGGCTCAAACCGGCAGCAAGACAATTCTGGATGTACATTGGACATCTGGATGGGGACACCATGCAAGAAGACATTGTAGCCTATATGGCAGAAAAGGGAATCAACAGAGTAAAATAATGTTTCGCCATCCGATCAAGAGGAAGAAATAAAGCATTTAAAATAGCAATTCCATATGAAGTCACAGAAACACTGAATAATGAATTTTTTTGGGCTGAAGGGGTTACTTTTCACCCCTCTGAGTTTTAATATGAAGGGTCAAAAATCAATAACGTCTGCCGCCGCATCGAACAACCAAGACCGCATAGTACACAACAGCAGTAATAACATTAAACATATAAAAACAATGATTTGGAACGTAGAAGGGCTTAAGCCAGTAATAGACATGACCACCCTACTCACTTTCCAAGAGAATGACGTACTATTCTTCAAAGAAATATTCAGCTTAGAATTAATGTGCATAAATGGCTTCTACGGTATTCATTCCCCGGCAAAGAAAGGAGAGAGAGGTCGCCCCTCAGGGGGACTGAGCTGCTTCATAAAGCCACATCTCGAACCCATCAGTTCAATAGCTCGTTCAGTCAATACCCTGGGAAAATGAATATAGTAGGAGCATACTTCACGCCCAAGACCGAACCGGAAGACATCGTCGACGAACTAGGAAAGGCCTTGGCAAACATAGAAAACGACAGGCACACCTTGTTAGCAGGAGATTTAAACTGTCGCATAGACAAGTGTGACATAAGAACTCAAGCGGTCACGGATTTTCTCCTCGATCACGAGCTAAGACTGGTAAATAGAGAGAAGGACTATACATACTACATAGCACCAAATGGAAGAAGCACAATCGATTTGGTAATCACAAATATACAAGACCAAGCTGGGGTGAAAGTGGTAAAAGTAGCAACTATAAAGCACCTTCCAGTCTGGGTTCCAAATAAAAACAAACACAGGAACAAGAAGATAAAACCCTTCCACAAAAAGCTTCAAGGTACATAGATCAGGAAAGATGGCAAACAAATAAAGTGAAGCTACCGTCAATAATGGATATGGCGAAGCAGGGGAAGCTAGACGGGGCAACAGAAACCTTGAATGACATAATTATACTCGCCACCACTTAACTGACTAGACATAAACGTACTCGAAAGCAATGGTCCGATGAAGAGTGTTACAACACGAGACAAAGAACACTACTTCTCCTCCATCCCGCCAGGGAATATGGAGGCTAAGCTCTAATGGAATATGCTGAAGAACGTAGAAAACATAAAAGACTACTGAAGGAAAATAAATTAGAGTATGACACCTCCAAAGAACAGGTACTAATAGCCGAGGCATAAATGAAACCTCACAAATTCTTAAAGTCTTCAAAGAAACAGAAATCAATCCCTCTCGTAAACATGAAGCAATGGGAAGATCACTTCAGTAACCTCCTGGGAGCAAAGGACAAAACGCCAAACTTCTTCACACCGCATGCGGCAAACATACATAACATGAGCTCAACTACAACAGAACAAGTCAACCAAGTCATAAGAAACGAGAAAAATAACAGAGCAGCCGGTCCGGACGGGATATTTCCTGAACATCTTAAGGAAACACTTCAAGATTTGTTACGACCGCTAACCTGTCTGTTCAATGAATGCCTAAAAGATAATTTAATTGCACAATAATGGAGAAAGTCGATTATAACTGTGATCTACAAAGGGAAAGGAAAGAAAGAAAACCAGAACTCTAACAGGGGAATTGCCCTGGAAAATGTTAGATTCAAACTCTTCTCGAAGATCCTACTACGACGTGTGGAACACAAACTACGTGCCAGTATACCACAGAATCAATATGGCTTCACCCCGGGTAGATCAACACTACATGCTGTCCAAGAACTCGTGCAAGAATTAATAACGACTTAGCAGAACCTGCTACACCATTGTATGTGATATACATAGATTATTTTCCAAGGCATTTGACAGTTTTGACAGGAAAATCCTCATCCAGAATCTAGTGAATCAAAATATTTTGCATCAAATTTTGCCCTCTTTCAAATCTCATGTCCTGCCCATCACAGAACAAGATACTTAGTTATCCTTATTACTTCTGGTTTTACAACAACAACAGCAACAACAACAACAACAACAACAACAACAACAATAATAATAATAATAATAATAATAATAACAATAATGTGGCTCACTATTAAGGAGTCTTCATCACCTACCTCTTCGTCTCTCTTTGTTCCATATATTTTTCTAAGAAGATTATTTTCAAATAGACTTTTCGTAAGTTCATCTCCTCCCTTCGCATCCATGTAAAATAACCGTAAATATAACAGTTCATATATATATTGAGAGAAGTAGAGATGACGAGTGAATTTAACATTTACCTATAGTAAGAATTCAAACTTTAATGGATTATATGGACCGCAGAAAATAAATCATGTTTAACTCTAAGTTATTACTGTATATTTAGCAATTCAACACAGATTTAAGTAATTTCAGCTTGTTCTTTATCTATTATTTTTTTAAAGTACGTATATATAAGCTATTAGACAGGACAAGATGTAGAAGGATATTAACTTTTTTTAAAATACACAAACAGTAAATACTGAATTTATAGTTTCATAATGATTAATATTGGACTAGGTTGGATATGATATATCAATGTTTTTAAATAATAACAAAACTTTTATCAAATATGGTTTATTACACCTATTTACAATGTTACAACTTTTCATGTTGTAATACAATTTTAATTTATATCTTGTTCTAAAAATTACATGCATTAATTAAATACATTCTATAATTAACATATTTCCAATATCAACATCAACTCTGGTCATATTTACAGTTTTCACAAATAACTTGTAGTATAAATTTCTATGCGTTACTGACTTACAATTAAAAAAAAATTGGAACTATTTCATTTATAATCAAAGTACTTAATATTTCTTTCGTGAGCTTGTTTTTTTAAGACATTTATTCTGTCTTTTGATATCGTCAAGTATACATCGTATCTCTAGTAACTGTACTACTGTGACTTCAAAGGCCTATATATTGTTCTGCAACAGTATCATCACTTGTTCACCGCATATTTAAAACTTAAAAACAACACGAAATAGTGGTCTACAAGCGAAAAACCAACTAACTGCTGGCTTCGGCCGGTAGCTTCACGCCAAGAACACTAACTAGTTTTGGTGTAGTCGAAAGTAATGTGTTACTGTGCGCATATAATCGGGTGGGGCTCTTGGTAGACAAATTGTAAGAAAGTGATCATGTTTGTAGTAATACCAGTGTTATTGGTGTCATATTGTTTGTGGGTTTAGTGCCTGCATTAAACGCTCAAGGTAAGTGTTTATGCTAAGCCTCTATTTACTGATGTTAGTGTTTAGCTTTAAGTGCTTAAAGTGCAGTGGACTAAAACTTGGGCGTTGGCTCAAGCACCATGGCAAATACAAGTGGACGTGATGACATGGAAGTAGCAGAATCATCAACGCAACGTGCACTTGACATGTGGGAAATCTGTGTAATACACTTTGAAAAATATGTAGATGATCATAAGTTCAAATCTGATAGCAAATATTTTAAAGTAGCAGCCTAAATTAAAGACTACTTTTATATTATCATACATTATTTGCAACTTTTCCCAGATTATGAGTGCACTAGTTCTGCAGCGGATCTTACCAACATGTATTTCGACAAACTCGGTAGCATATCCCAATTTAAAGACCTATCTAAAAAAAAATCTGGCTTCTAACTACTCTAAAATCTGCCATCTTCGATGTGCAAGCGGATGTTTCCTGTCACAATGTGATCAAGATGAATCTAATGAAGCTGATAAAACAGAAACTGAGTCAAAAAACGGCGAACAGAACAAAAAACGCAACTGAGTTCGGCGAAATGCATGGAACTTAAAATGACCCACGCATCGGAAGTACCACTTCAAAATAAATATGAAATACTATCTACGATACCTGAAACCGCTGAAATTGCAGGACCATCTCGAACCGCGACTTTAGGCGACTATCTACCTACAACGTTGACTTAACAGGCTCCTCAGAATATTGAAGATAAAGTACTTCGCCCACCTCCGCTTACGGTCATGGGTCATGGTGATCTATTCAAAATTAGTAGAGAACTTACACCTAAACTTAAGGGAAACCTAAAGGCAGTAAATACGCCTGTAGGGCTGCGGTACTATGCTTCAAATGTAGATGACTTTAAACTTCTAAAATAATTTTTCAAGTCTATAGGGAGACAATATTATACGTATCAGATAAAAAGTTAACTTCCACTACGTGTAGTACTGAAACGACTACTACGTACCTTACCTACTGAAGAGATCAAAAAGGAAATCCTGATATCCATTAACAAACAAAAGACAACTCTAAAAAAGAAGGAGACAATTCAGTACTTCTACCATTCTTCATCATTGAATTAGAGAATACTGACAAGGGTAAAGAAATTTACAATCTGACCCGTATTTTGTTCGCGGTGGTCTCCGTTGAATCCTACAGACCGCGTTCTGGCCTTAAGCAATGCTATAATTGCCAGAAATTTAACCAGACGTTTTCAGGATGTTCCCTTACATCGCGTTGTGTGATATGTGCTAAAGATCACAATCACAAAAACTGCCCAGTTAGAGAATAAGCTCTAGTAGACAAAACTAAATTGCTGTTTGCCAATTGTGGCCAAGTGGGACATCCTGCATCGTATAGGAAATGTCCATCCTACGAAGCTGCTCAAGCAGCTTTCTTTATAAATAGGCAGCCGCCTACTCCCAAACCTAATGTGCTCCAACCTCGCACTTTTACTGCACGGAAGACTGATTCTTCCATCTCTTTCAGTTCTATTGTTGCCCCTACTACCTTTTCATTCCCTACAGCTGGTTCAAGCATTGCTTGAGGTCAGAACCGGACTGAGGCACAACCCATTGCTAGACACGCTCAGAAAATGTTCCATGACGTACAACCATTATTGGTTGGACTGTCGTCTCCCATGGAACGTTTTCAGTATGTGTCCAATCTGATGAAACTATGTAACGGTAACGATGGCTAGCTTCACACGCGGAAGCTATCTTAACGTCATGGCATTCAATGCCAATGGTGTACTACGACAACTAGATGCAATTAAAACATTTTTACAAGAAATATATACTGACATTATCCTGCTCAATGAAACGCATTTAAAGGCAACTGATAAATTCAAAATTCCGTACTACATTATATACCGTAATGACCGATTAAACGGTCCCCTTGGTGGCACTGCCGTTTGCATAAAATGAACCATTGGCCACAGAGTGGTCTCAATTCCCAGGCTTCAATTTATTGAAGCATCTGGCATTACTCTTCCTATATCACCACGCGAAGAAATTTTTATAGCAGCAGTTTACAAATCTCCAAACATATTATTGACAAGACACGACCCAACTACTCTTATTTTTATCTTTCCCAATTTTCTAATTGCGGGAGACTTAAATTCCAAACATCATTTCTGGCGATGTCGTGTCCAAAATACATCAGGTATCACTCTTCACCGCTTCTGCCAATTCAATAACATAGAAATTCATGCCGCAACGGAACACACTTTCTTCAGACACTTTGTAAATGGTATCCAGTCTGATATACTGGATATCGCTCTAACGAAGGATATTCCTATATCATCATACATCACTACTGTTACAGACTCACTACACTCCAATATTATTCAAAATACCGCCGTCCTTTTTACTTAATACACCTTTTAATATACGACATTCTCACTACGACTGGCTGAATTATACTAACATGCTCCAGCATTGGATAGGACCTACACTTTCAGTCCAGTCCACTGAACAGTTAGAAATCGCCGTTCAAAATTTTGAGACATCCCTTAAAACAGCTTTAAAACTTTCTACAACGAAAACAGACTACCCATCGCAAACAAATACACAGATCCAACACTTCTAACTTACTTACGAGAAAAGCACGGACATCTACGATTTTATCGTGATTTCGGCCCTCTCCAACATCGACAACACTACAATCGATATCAACATCTGGTTAGAAATAGACTGCGAGAATTAAGAAATGCTGAGATAAAACGCCTCAGGACATCTCAGCAAGAAAACCCCAACCGTGGGGTATCATTAAAAGAATAAAACGAAGTCGAGCACCTACTCCTCCATCTGCCCTCTGCTCTAACGGAGTCTGGGCTTATCACCCTCGCGATAAAGCCCAACTCATAGCAAAAAATCTCGCAGATCGATTCCAACCACATGTACTCACAACATCAGTTCACGAAGCTGAAGTACACCAAGATGTAAGTACTTTACTTGAAGCTCCTACTCCACAGGTCCTTCCTGACATATATTTTTCGGAATTTAAAAATATTATCCGAAATCTTCCCTACAAATGAGCCCCTGGTCCTGATCGCATAACAAAACTTGCGGTCAAACACCTGCCTGTTAAGGCACTTCTACTTTTCCTGCAAATGGTGAAGCATTGTTTCCGCTTCCATTACTTCCCTGAAGAGCGGAAGAGAGCCAAGGTTATAACCATTTCCATATCCGAAAGGATCCTTCCAACCCAGACAATCCGCGGCCAATCAGTCTTCTGCCTCTACTCAGAAAAATAATGGAGAAACTCACTTTAGCTCGTCTAAAATGTGAAATTTCAGAGAGGAATATTATACCTCCCCATCAATTTGGACTTAGAATTACTCACAGCACTCACTTGCAGGCTGACCAAATTGTCACGGGTTTCAACTCCAAGGAGAGCACTTCGGAGATATTCCTTGACGTTGAGAAATCTTTCTATACGACTTGGATATATGGATTACTTTTCAAATTAATAAAATTTAAAATTCAGCCCACTTATTAAACTTATCGCTTAATACCTCAGTAACAGGCAATTTTGTGTATCCGTTAGTGGGTATAAATCCGACTGGAAGCCTCTATAAGCAAGTCCCTCAGGGAGAAGTATTTTCACCCATCCTTTACACTATATATGTAGCAGATTTTCCTTCTTTCCCTTATATTCATACTGCTACATTTGCAGACGATACCTGCATATTCTACCAATCCTCTTTCCGAGCCCTACGTTACCGTGTCCAGGACCTACAAAATGCCCTAAATTCCATACATTCCTGGTTCCGTCTGTGCAACATCAAACTTAATGTAAGTAAAACCCAAGCGATTTTATTCATCAAAAGCCACAGACGGCCTCCTATCAGACTGAACCTAGGGACTCAACTTCTCCGCCTTAGGACTACTGTCAAGTATCTGGGGTCCATCTGGACTCCAAGCTTAGGAGTTCCAAATTCATGTTCGGCAAAACTCTCAAAAAGCTCATGCTGCATTAGCAATATTATATTCATTTTTCAAGTCCGCCACGCTGTCATCGCGGTTTAAGTTTAATTTATATCGAGCTGTTATCCGCAGCATATTGCTGTATGGTTGTGAAGCCTGGAGTATCCTCGATGCTAGACACAAAAAGAAAGGAAAATGATTTTTTCGGCACCGCTATACACGAGGATCACAGAGCTTCACGATCTAGCCAGATGCCCTATATTGGTGACAAAATTGAACAACAAGTTAACAACACGTATGACTTTATTATAAATCATTAGAATCCATTTGAGCGCAACATAGGGTATGTGCTATACTGTTCACGTAATATATTCATCAGACATCCCAACTGAGATCGTCTAAGCATTCAAGGTGTGCTCGAACCAGAGCAGCGTAGCTCATTCTGAGTCGGCTTTCGGACTCTCTGCTTGTCGACGGCGCGGATTACGACGTCCTGCTCTGGGGAGATCACACCTAATACACACTTTAATAAGTATTCGTTATTATATAATTATCTCTGGGGAGATCACACCTAATACTCACTTTAATAATTATTCATGTCATCGCGGCTAAACACCTACGCCGCTAAATATGCAGGGCTAAGACACTAAACCCCAAAGCGATAGCCACTAGCAGTTTGCTGCCAAGGAGCCACAACTGGTTCTAGTATGCATCACAGTGGGTAATGCTGGACATTGCCAACCCTTAATTAGTTAGTAAACTTGTACCTGAGAAGTTCTGCTAGCCGTGTTCAAGAAGCGGCAGACACTAGTCGCGAGAGAGTTGTTCCCTTCGCTGTGCGCTGGTTCTGCTACAAGTATGAAGCATTGGTCAACTGTACATAACCTGAGAGCGAGAGAGGAGCGAGAATTCCTGAAACGGCATTTAGTGAACGCAAGGAAGCAGGGAGCTCAAGCATTCATCCGTTTCGATAAACTGGTAATAAATGGACGGACGAGGACTCGATGAGAACTGGAGGAGATGTCTGTGTCCACGAAGGAAGCGGCAGTGACAACTCGACGGGAAACGATCTCTGAAAGGCAGAGTTCGAATCTCAATAAAACAACAAGTTAACGAGGTGCGTCACGGGGAACGACATCTGTGAGGCAGAGTTCGGGTACCAAGTAACCAACGAGGGGAATGTGAGAAAACTGACAAACCTGCAGAGAAGAAGACAGAAGAAGGCTGTGTGCGGAAGCTAGTCCGGCGCGACAATTGAGAAGCAGAATGTCGGAAAAACTTGCAAATACAATGCAGAAGGGTCGCCAAGAGCAGGTAAAGAAAACCATTAGAAAACAGACGACAATCCCCCCTGCCAGAATTGCTGTGTGGAATACCGAAGGATTGAAAAAACGACTGTATTCCGACAGATTCATTAATTTTGTTAAATGTTTTAGTTTTATTTCATTTATAGAAACTTGGATGGGGGACAAAGACCATATTGTACTTGATGGATTTAAATGTATAAATAAGGGGAGGGGTAGTAAACAAAAAAGGTGAAGGTATCCAGGAGGGATATGTTGAAAAATAATATATTTAAACAAGTTGAAAATGTTTTATGTTGAAATAGAGGTGTCACGTGTGTTCATGTACAAATCGGGGATCTTTGATTAGGTATCCCCTCTATATCGTTAGCCGTCTGTATCTTGATACACTATATCTACTTTTTTGATGACCTGGGAGATACAATGATAGAACTCGAACATAAATTACCTGAGGCAGATACTTTTATAATGGGAGACTTTAATGGTAGTACCGGGGGAGAAAATATAACTTTAGGGGCGGAAGAAGGAGAGGAAGATTTAAGAAAGGGATTTCGGGCGAGTAAGGATAGGGTTATTAATACGTATGGAAGAGAACTTCTGACGTTTTGCGACATTTATAATCTAGAAATGCTAAACGGAAAATACGAGGAAGATATTGAAGGGGAATTTACATTCATAAACGGTAATGGAGGAAGTGTCGTGGATTATATGCTCTGCTCACAGAATCTTATTTCTAGAATTGCAGTTTTTAATGTAGCGGACAGAATCGAATCGCATAACTCACCTATCGATATCCAATTAGAATTTGAAGAAGAGGAAAGGAAGTTTGGGAGCTTTAATACGGGAAGGAGGGGAGACACTAGAACTGTTAGGCGCTTCTGTTGGAGAGAGGTAAGACACAGGAACTGCTTAACAAACTAGATTCTTCGACACCGGTGGTAATAGGCGATGTGGAGGAAGAGGTACAAAATTAAGATTACTAATGTGGGAAGGGGGAAAAATATGCAGATTAGAGGAAAATCAGGGCAAAAACAGTATGGAGGCTGGTACGATCATGCATGTAGGGAAGGAAAAAGACGAGCGGAGAGGGCTTTAGTGAGGTTCAGAAAGGAGGGGGGCGACTTCAATCTGCGGGTGTATATAGAGATGAGAAGACGATATAAAGAGATAACGGCTAGAACCAAGGAGAATTGTGAGGGAAAAATCTTGGAGAGAATGAATCAGGTATGAAGGAACGGGATGTTACCAAAATTTGGAAAGTAATTAGGGAAATTAAATATCGTAAAAAAGTAAATCAAATTTCTCCAGAAACATGGGTACTTCATTTCGAAAGGATGTTTAGAGGAGGGGGGAATTGGGAGGGACCGCGGCTATTATTAGTTGGACATGTAGTTCCAATGCTAGACTCGGAGATAACAAAAAGAGAGGTGAGGAATGCGATTCCATCCATGAAAAATGGAAAAGCTCCCGGTCTAGACGATATAACAGCAGAGTTATATAAAGAAGTCTTGAAAATTGATAAATGGACAAGGTACATAGTAGGTATTTTTAACAAAATTTTTAAAAAGGAAACTATCCAGATGAATGGTCCACATCAATACTAAATCATATTTACAAGGGTATGGGTAGAGTTAACAATCCGGACAATTACCGCGGCGTCTGTCTTCAGTCGGTGTTCGGAAAAATTTATTGCACAGTGCTATATAACAGGCTAAAAAACTGGGTAAATGAAAATAATAAAATTTCACAATACCAAACCGGTTCAGGGAAGGCTTCAGGAATGTGGACAATCTATTTGTCCTGAGAACAGCAATTAACAGATCTTTGAGTGCCAAACGAGGCAGGTTACACTGCACTTTTATAGATCTGAAAAAAGCATTTGAGTCTATTGAACGCAATGCCCTATGGCAGAAATTATGGCAACTAGGGGTATCGAGAACTATGATTAGGGCGCTAATGCGAATTTATAAAAAAAGTGGAGTTCTGTGTTAAATATGGGAGGGACCAAGTTTCTGAAAATATAAAGGCAGTTAAGGGTGTAAAACAGGGATGCGTATTGTCACCATTTTTATTTAACTTATTTATAGACGATGTAGCTTTGATGCTGGAAGTAGAGGGGATCGATGCTCCTACGGTGGGTGGGCGAAGAATTGCCGTTCTAATGTACGCAGACGACTTATGCCTCTTTTCCACCAAAGTAGATGGCATGCAGAAGGGTTTAGATTTACAATCGACATACTGTACGACTTGGGGACTTACTGTTAACGTTAGCAAAACTAAAGCCATGCCTTTTAAAAAACGGGTCGGTATACAGCGGGAGGGAAAGGTGGACATACCGTGGTGAGAATTAAGAAAATGTCAAAAACTTTGTCTACTTGGGGATGACTTTGACAATGAATGGAAAATGGACGAGACACATCGAGATTGCAACAATGAGGGCTAGCAGCCGGACAAGCGAAATGCTTACTAATATGTCAAAATTGCGAAATATACCGATGCGTACACTAGACCAGGTACACTAGACCAGACTGTGAGAGCGACCATGCCGTATGGCTCGTATTATGGGGTTGGGAACGAATGGGGACACTAGATAAAATTCAACTTATGTTTCGTAAGAAAGCGATGAGATTAGCAACGGAGACTTCAAATTGTGGCATACTGAAAGAATTCGGTACATTTTCGGACACAATAAGGGGCAAAATCATGGCTATTAAGCATTGGTTGGACATAATAAACGGAAATCAGGACTCGCTTAGAGCAGAGTGTTATAATGAACAGAAAAGGCAGTGTGTTTCGGGAGATTGGGTAATCGGTGTAGAAAGGACATTGAAGGGCATAGCGATGGGTTCGGTATGGGAGAGGAGTACGCGGAATAAGAGAAATGTTTGGAGAAGAGTTAAGAAGAGACTAATCAATATAGACAGGCAGTATATAGAAGCCGAGTGTAGCCAGAAAATATCGCTCACCCTGCAGACGGAACTCAAACTTTCGTGGGGAAGGGAGAAGTATATTGACTCTTTGGATGGGGATGATAGAAGTGCTATTGCATGGTTTCATTTGGGGGGATGGATAGCACATAATTTAACAAGTGAAGAAGGCATTTAACTATGCCCGCTATGCGAAGACCATAAAAACTGGCAGCATATTATAGCATTCTGTAGAGAGACATAACAACTCTGATTACAGATGCTGCCGGAGAGATTACTCAGGTCGGATCGTGGGAGAGTAGCGTGTTGAGATCTTTTAGGACGGATCGAGGGTGAATCAAAAACATGCAAATTTTTGGGTACAATAAGGAAATTGAGATATAGCAAAATTGTAGATTAAGGATATATGTATTATCAATACCGGTAAGAAGAATCTCTATATGATCTTTGTTTTCGAATTTTAATTATATTATATAATAAGTAGGTCTGATAAGTTGAATATTCTGATAGTGCATTTGATGTCTGCAGGGACGTGGGGAGGAGGATATGAGCGAGCGCGAGTGTATATCTGTGGGATGTGTGAGTGTATGTGTGTGTGTTTTTTCTAATTTGTTTTCTAGCATTTGTTTTTAATATTAATGTATGGAATGATACTTTTTTATTTATTTATACACATGATCTTTTCATGGATGAGTGTAGATATGTATTATTGTGTTGTAATGTTGACATAGATTTTACTTATATGTAGCCTATTATTGTTTTTGATACAGGTGTACTTGTAGGTATTTGTTTATATTATGATTAGTTTTATTTTTTTATTCATGGAAAAATAATGCACGTATTGCCAAGCAGGCCCGTGCGCAATGTAAATGCATATGTATTTTCTATCTTTGGTCAACGGTAAAGCTTCAAACCTACATTTACGGGACAATATGGCTCTAGGAGACTTCTGGAACACCTTCCATCCTTTTCCTTGAGGTGAGTTCCGGCTTTTGTTTCGTCTTTTTTTTGCATTTCTCAAATTGGTTTAACTAATTTTTTTATTTATTTAATTCTATTCAACGTTTCGTATTGTTTATCCAGTGTTTTATTATATTAGATTTTTAGTCAATTATATTTTATAAATAATTGGTATAATTTTTAGTGTTTGAAGTTAAAATAATTGAGTGTTTTTTAGTATAATTAAAAATATTCCAATCATTGAATAATTTATTATCGTTTTATGGTTTTGTTAGATAATTTTATATATTAAATGTATTTTATTTTACAACTCTTCGCCTCGCTCTATGGGGCGAGGGTCGAAATTTTGAAAATATAAATACCATCTTCCCATTTGATTATTTGCTAACTAATGGTTAAAAAAGATTTGAAAATGAAGCTAACAATAGAAAAGAGGAAGGAGGATAACGAGAAGCAGAAGAGAAAACTTTGGACCGTTATTTTATTTCAAAAACACCATTTCAGATAATTCAGATGATGGAGAATTACCCATGGACATAGAAAAGGTATCTGAGGAATGAAAAAAGAAACTCCTTGAGAATATAAGAAATTCATTACTAGGAATTTGGGAAACGGAAACAAACCAACGAGCGGTCAAACAGAGGAAGATGTATTTGAATTTCCAACTAAAGTCCCACGTATAAATCATAAAGACAGTACATACCACAGTTCCTACATCTAATAGATTTGAAATATTAGAAGAAAATCCAAATGCTGCAGATAGTGTTACTCCGACAAATTATAAGAACACTGACAATATAAATAATCGTAAACGGGCCTTGGCCTAATACTTGGAAGGAAGAAGACAATATAAATAATATTCCTACCGGCTCTTATCCTCAGCCACAAACTTAAGGAATTAAAAAGGGTACTAAACCACCACCGATCACGATTGTACAAAAGATATATTTCATTGGCTTTTCCGAAAATATGCGAATTTTTTGACTCAAGATGTTAGTGTAGTTGTACACTGGATCTGGATCCGGAGTCAGAATCAACACAAAAAGGATAGAAGACTTCAATAACTTAACGGATAAACTGAACAGCTTGCATATTCAGTATTATACTTACCCAACATACGAGTTAATTATTCTAAGATAGTCATCAAACGATTGCCACCAGATATAAAAGAATAGGATATAATATTTGAATTAACCACTACATAAATATCGAATACAAAATATTCGACAAATAAAGAAAACTATTATAGACAAAGCGGAAAAACTATAAACATCAAATTATTCCAATCTGGATATTTACATTGGATCGAAACCGGAGCATAATGGATTTTGGAAATTTGAAACACTTGTGGAATATTAGAGTACTGATCGAAGAATGCCGAGGCAGAGCCGGTATTCCATAATGTTATAATTGCCAAATATTTTGTCAAATGCTACATGGTGTACAGCCCACACTGTGTGATTGACATGTGCTGCTCCCAATACTGCCAAAGAATGCACATCTCAAACTCTTAACTGTTGGGAATTGTGGCGGAGAACATCAGGCCAATGATAAGAACTGCGCAACATTAACCAAATTTATGACAAACTTACAGACACCTAAGAATAAGCCAACTTTAACAGTCAATATTAATAGTAGAAAAGACTTTGCAACTTTAAAAATACACTTGGAAATCCAATGAAAACGTTGAAGAAAATATAAAAAATGGAAATAATATGAATGACTTTTTGGAAGTTCTAACATTTCTAACGGATCTAAACATTGGATAGCGGGTGAAGTGTGGTTAAAAGTATGATTATACAAATGACATCTGCCCCGGGATACTCTCAACAAAATGGGAGTTTTAGTGGAGACCGTTTTATAGTTTTAATGGCTTATACACCTTCTAAAAGGGAAATTACTAGCGATCTTCAAAATATTGTTTTTTAATGCTAACGAAATAGAAAGACAGGTTATGGACTTAAAAATTTTAATTAACAAACTTGATCTGGATCTGATTCCGATAAAGAAAACCAAATGAACTCGTTTTAAACCATTAAAGATAAAGAATTATATTAACTTGACAGAAAGGAATCCAGAGAGCCCCATGGGGGCTTGGCTGTTTAAATAAAAGACAATATACCCCACCCCCATAAGAATATATTAACTTTTAAGGATATTGAAGCGGTCGCGATTGACCTTCCAATCAATAATAATAATAAACTGGTGATTTTGGATCCATTTATTATTCTTCAAATTTCGCCATCCATCAACTTCGATATTATTAATTTAGTCACGTGTTTTCAAAATTATATTTTTGCCGGCAATTTTACTGCTAAAACCCATCCAATGCAAATGTCACTTCCCTAATCCCCAGGACAGATTAATTAATAATTTGGCAAAGACTAACGGATTTGATTCTATTTGTACCGGACGAAACCACCTATTATCCTTTTAAACAATAAGGTGACCCAGATATATTGGATAACTGTTTGTGCTCAGCGAAGATCAAGCCTGTGTATCTCTGCGTCCTACACGAAATGGCCTCCGATAATCTTCTGGTACTAATGCAAGTGACAATAACTGGGACTTTTCTAAGAAATAATGTATTACCTAAGGAATTTGACTGGGAAAATTTCAAACGTACATTAGTCTTGCCTCATACTATTAATATTAATAATAAAAATGAAATAGATTATTATACTAAGCTATATACAGATACGACGAATGAAAATATCAAAGTTAGTGTAATGAAATATAATAAAACTTCATACTGCAATAATCTTCGTCAGTGTGTGCGTATTTTTGGTATTGCGGAGGAAGAAAATGCAAGAACACAGATGCCATCGGCATTGCCCAGGGCTAGCAAGAGAAAAGCTTGCGGCTGCATTAAGTCTCCAGGTCAGTGACATTGACCGTAGTCATCGAGTAGGTAGAAAAACAGATGGTGGACGACCTAGGGCTGTCATTGTTAAATTTGTGTCCTACCGTAAGCGAAGTGAGGTGTTTCGAAATAAAAAGAATTTGAAAGGCAGTGGAATTACGATTCGTGAGGACCTTACTAGTGCTAGGCATCAGTTACTTCGCGAAGCTATAAATATCCATGGCGTAACCAATGTCTGGACCTAAGATGGTTCTGTCATTGTTAAGGTAGGAGACAGAAAAAAGCGAATAAATCATATATCAGATCTCAGGTCAGAGTGATAATTATCAACTCAGAAACTCGTTACTTTTTGTAATTTATTTTTAATAGTATTTAATTATTTACTGTGTTCATTTTTTTTCTTATTTTTTTCGTGTATAATCTATTTTTTTATTAATTTAATTTTGTACTTCATATACTAAACACCAATTGATATTTCATATTTACGGTTTTCTTGTTTTAGTTAGTAACATTTCAACCATAGATTTAAGGAATGCACCTGCAGCCCCTTTTCGGTCTTTGACAGTCCCATTGTCCCCATCTCAACATACCCCTTCCACCTCAGACCTTTTAAAATCACGTTTCTCTTTGAACAGCAATACACTCAAAATAACACATTGTAATGCACAGTCACTCCTGTCCCACTTCTCAGAATTCCAAACTATATTTTCAACACTAAATCTGCATGCCATTTTAATTTCTGAAACATGGCTGAAAAATACCCTTCCTTCTTCTCTTGTAAACATGCAAAATTACACCTTGATTAGGAATGACAGAGTCGGGAAAAATGGAGGCGGCGTTGCGATGTATATACGTTCCGATCTACAACCAAAAATTGTATCCCATTCGCCTAGTGAATACTCGTCTCGACCCGAATACCTATTTATAGAAATTAGAGCGAAAATGCAGAAATGTTTATTAGGAGTAGTTTATAAGCCCCCAAATGTCGGTCACCTACATGACATTGAAAGAGTACTCCAAAATCTGATACCATCTTATGAACATGTAATTGTACTAGGAGACTTCAATACTAATCTATTAGCCACAAATTCTTACAACACTATACTATTACAGACAATGTTCCAGTCATGCAATATGACAATACTGCCTTCAGAACCAACCCATCATACTAGGTATTCTGACACACTACTAGACTTAATTATAACAAATAATCCTCAAAAAGTTATAACTAGTGGACAGATAGAAGCTCCAGGCATCTCTGCACATGACTTAATATACATTGAATATTCACTCCTTTGCTCTAAACGTAGACCTAGACTTGTAACATACAGAGACTTGAAACATATAAATTATGCGCAATTAATTGATGACGTCTGCAAAACTACCTTGGAACAACATATGGACACTTAGGACTGTAGACGAGAAAGTTGAAAATTTTAATGACATGATTTTACAATTGTATGACAAACACGCACCTATCAAGACTAGACGTATAAACAGACCACCTGCACCCTGGATGTCTGATAATATCCGCTTGCTTATGACAGAGAGAGACGCAGCATTTAGAAATACAGGAGGAACAAAGAACTGACAGACTTACAGACATACAAACATCTGAGGAATAAAGTCAACCAGACTGTAAGGAATGCAAAACTAAGATATGCCCATACTATTATTACACAATCTATGTCCAACTCATCTGACATGTGGAAAAATTTAAAATCAATAGGCCTCTGTCAAAATAAACTACAGGTAGAAACAGCTGACCTACCACTAGATGAGTTGAATGACCATTTTACCCGCCTCCCTTCTGACAACACCTCACAACAAAAACAACAGACAATAGATGAACTAATGTCATATTCCCAACCTACCCGAGACAAATTCTTTTTTTCCTATATCTCACCTGATGACGCCAAAAGAGCAGTATTACGTATTAAATCTAAAGCACAAGGAATAGACAATATAACAATAACTCTCCTGCAAAAAATAATAGACATTATTCTCCCAACAATAACCCACATTTTTAATGCCTCTATAATGACCGGGACTTATCCCAGACTCTGGAAAATGCCTCTAGTTCGTCCTACACCGAAATCAAACACTCCCACAACACTCGATGATTATAGACCAATTAGTATTCTTCCCTGTTTATCTAAAGCACTGGAACACATAATACACTCACAGTTAACAGACTACCTCACCACACACGACTTACTTGATGAACATCAGTCTGGTTTTAGAACAGGACATCACACAAAGTACTGCACTACTTGACATTGTAGAGGACATAAGAGACTCAATGGACAAAAGCAAACTCACCGCAATAGTCCTACTCGACTACAGCAAAGCCTTTGACACAGTAGATATAGACTTAATGCTAGCGAGACTAAAGACACTACATCTGTCGGAAAACTGCCTTGATTGGTTTGCATCTTACCTCACTAATCGTCAGCAATCAGTTTCTGTTAATAATCGTATTTCTTCCTGGCGCTTGGTGAGGAAAGGGGTACCTCAAGGCGGCGTCCTCGCTCCTCTTCTCTTCTCGATTTATATTAATGACGTGACCAAGAAACTACAAAACTGCAAGCATCATCTTTACGCCGACGACCTACAGATTTACACACACTTTAGGCCTGACGAAATTAATGAATATATTGACAAAGTAAACACTGACCTCAGGCATATATCTTTATGGTCCAGACAATATGGGCTGAAACTAAATGTAAACAATAATTATCGGACATCCAAGGCTATTACACCTCATAAACAATGGCAATATGCCGGCTGTCATATTAGATAATGAACAAATTCCTTATACCGACGTCGTTAAAAACTTGGGATTTTACTTAGATTCTAATTTAAAATGGCATGAGCAAGTAAAACAAACATCTAAAAGGATCTTCTCCATAATGCATTCCCTAAAGCGACTTAAACATTTTCTTCCTACAACTCTTAAAAAAATTTTAATCCAAACTTTAGTGATGCCGCATTTTGACTACTGTGACGTTCTACTAACTGACATAAGTGACGGGTTGTCGGACAAACTGCAGCGTGTCCATAATATGTGTATCAGATTCATATTTAATGTTCGAAAATACGATCACATTTCTCCATTATTCCACGAATTGTCATGGCTACATATAAAAGAGAGAAGAAAATCGCACTGTCTAATTCTCCTATTTAAGATCCTACATACCTCGATTCCCAATTATTTATCATCCCGTTTCCAGTATCTATCCTCAAACCATAACTTAAACACAAGATCACAACATAGTCTCTTACTTAATATACCGCAACATAGGACATCACATCACTCCATGTCATATACCATCTCCACTTCTCGCAACTGGAATTCCCTACCACAAGAAATAAGGGGCTGCCGGACATTGACATCTTTTAAAAGAAATCTAAATTTATATTTGCTCTAAACTCGACTTCATTATTATCCAGTGTAAGATATATATATATTAATTGGTGTTTCCCGTATAATGTATCATATTATTATTATTATTATTACTATTATTATTATTATCGTATCATTATTGTTATTACCCTATGAAATGTTGTTTGTACATGACATTTACATTGCTACATTTATTGTATCTTTAACTGTTTATAATTAGTACAGTGTATATCTATATTTGTCGAATATTTATTTGTATTTGTGCTGGTTGAGTGGAAGAGAGGGCCTTATGGCCTTAACTCTGCCAGAATAAATAAAGTATTATTATTATTATTATTATTATCTTACAATTAAACAGAACATAATGATACAGCTAATGGTCAAACATAAAAATCAATTGCGGAAAAATGGCAGAAATTTAGATATCCCAGAGATAAATCGAGAGTCAATATCTTAGTAAAAATATATCAGAAAAGATATTGAAAAATATAAAAATAGAAATTTTAAAAATAAACTGAAGAAAAGCATTGAAACCAATAAAACTCTGAGCATCGTAAACAAAATTAGAAATAAGAAATTAATTATTAAAGCACCGCTAGAAGATGATGGGGGAGATTCATTTATGGGGACACAGAAAAAGCGCAGTATCAGGCCAATCGTTGGGAGGGGGTATTTGAAGAAAATAAAATAAAAAATCAGAAACCAATTTTATTGAATGCTATAAATGAAACTGTAGACAGTTTTCTAACTTTGGAGATTGAAACTCCCAATTCAATTTTGATTACCCCGGTCCAATTAAAGAAATTGATTGTTAATACGCCGAATAATAAGTCACCGGGGCCGGACGGTATCCCTTATGAGGCCTTAAAGAATTTTAATAACAAATTATATAAATTTTTACAAAATTATTAAACGCGATGCTCAGATTCGGGTACATACCTGGAGACTGGAACAAGTCTCGATTAATTATCATACCAAAAGGAGCAAAGAGTAAAAGAGAGCTACGGAATTATCGACCTATTGAACACTATGGCAAAAATTTTGGAAAAACATATCCGAAATGTTTTACTTCCGTATGTTAAAGACATTATACCAACTGAAAAATATGGATTTGTGAAAAATAAATCATCCACTCTACAGTTATTGAGAACTACTAATAAACTTTAAGAGACTATTGACAATGGAGATGTAACCCTGGGTGTGTTCTTGGATCTGAAAAAAGAGTTCGATACCGTCTGGCACCGGAGACTTGTTTAGAAATTAATACATTTTGAAATACCTTTTTATCTAATCAAAATTCTAAATGAATACTTAAACAACAGAACATTTCAAGTAATACAACCAGGTGCCCTCTCCCACATTAAAATGGTCAGGGCGGGTGTACCACAGGGATCTATATTAGCGCCTTTTCTACATAATTTGTATATTGCTGACGTTCCAAAAAGAACTAACATCCATATTTCTATCTATGCGGATGATATAGTTGTCTTATCATCGAATAGAAATTACAATTATGCGTACTATTTGATGCGAAGACAGCTAGAAGACATGGAAAAATGGTGTACCGACTGGCAGCTTAAAATTAATAATGAGAAAACTGTTTGTGTACCCTTTACCAGAAAACTTATTATACATAAAATTCCAAAATTAACTTTGTTTAATAAAACTATAGAATATAATAAAGAAGTTAAATATTTGAGAATTGTTTTGGTAGACACACTGTGTAACGCGACGAACATCTACTCTTGATGGGCTGATTCGTTGAATTTTCTCTCTGCATAATTCAACTTTCAATCTAGCTTTCAGCACAGAATCTAAGCGGCAAAGAACAAGCCATCTTCTGCTCACACTTGATGTAGGTAATAAAGTGCGAGAATCCAGATTCCTGTAAAAGAAATATTTTAGATAAGGTACTGAAGTTTGGACAATTAAGAAGTATTTATAAATTTTAGAAATTGAAATTAATTGCTACATACAAAATTGCCAAATTGTATTTCCTGTTTTAAGAAGAAGTAATATATCAAATATTCTAATTTTTACAGTTAGTTAGGCATCACTAAATGATATAAATTACACATGATAACCGTCATTTTAATGGTCCATAATATTAAAAGCGTAAGTCAAATTTAGTATCTGTCGGGCTATTTTTGTAAGTAATATTAATGTTCTAATAATTTAAATTCACATTATATATTTAAAAATATTGCAAGTTAGAAATAAAAAAACTATAAATCAACGTATAGAGAGTTAATTTTTACTTTCAAGCTCATAAATGTACAAATTTTCAACACAATTGTCTTTCCTTAAACTATTTACTCAACATACTTACTTTCTCACTGGCTCTATCGAACCCGTAGGTTCATGACCGCGCGGACATAAGCTCTCCATACATCCCTATCCTGAGCTAATCCTTTCCAATCATTCCCTGTATAATCAAATCATAGTTAATATCATTCTCCCACCTCATTCCTGGTCTACCAACTAGGCGTTTTCCCTCTGGCTTTCCTACAAGAAGCTTCCATGCAAGTCTTTCATTTCCCATACGTGCAACATGTCCTGCCCAATGCAGTCTACGAGACTTAACTGCTCTTATTATATCTGACTTCCTATAAAGACCATGTAGTTCATTGCTATAAAGTCTTCTCCATTCACCTGTCCGTTCATCTTTTTTTGGTCCAAAAATGTTCCTCATACACATATAAATTAGGTTATAAAACTTTCATAAATGACGTTATCTCTCTATAAAAAAGAAATATGCTAAATTGATGATTAATTTGGAAATACATTATGGAAACCTTCACTTTATCAAACTAACCTATAATTTTATAATATTGAAATTAGCACCTGATGTTTCAGCCGTCCTCAACCCAAATTGAATTTCTGTATAAAAAAAACTTTAAGTAGTTAAACAGAAATCCATTCTAATTAAGGGCGACTGATATATCAGGGACGTATTTTAAAATTTTACTACATAACCTCAAATGTGAATTAGAATTAATGGAAAAACTACACATAAACTAGCGTGAAATATTTTCAAAGTCATATAGAACAACGTGCGCATGCGCCAGAGTTTATAGAGCCAGCGATAACGCACAATCGAACCACATATCGATTATCATCCTCGATTACTATCCGTCGCTATCAAATTTAAATCACCAATATTTGCAATAAATCCCAAAATCTATTTTTAAAAAGTAGGCTCAACTGCACTTCTACTAGCGCTTAATTTTTCAGTTATATTGTTGTAAACTATAGTTTTTCTTCTGTATTTACTAACATTATTTAATACTTTAAAATTTTTCAAACAATTTTATAACATTATTAGACAATTTTGAAGTATTTATTTAAATATGTAAATCACAATATTATGACACTGTTATACAGTAAACTTTTTATTCAAGAAGACGGGATCCCGATAGGGAGTCCTACATCCGAAATAATGGCCGAAATCTTCCTACAAGAACTGGAAAATAATCATTTTGAGGAACTAATACGCAAGTTTAACATAAAACTGATAGTACGATATGTCAATGACGTACTAGTAATATACGACAATGAAAACAAAAAAAGAAAAATAAATATTACAAGACTTAATAACATGCATGACAAAATCACCTTCACCGAGGAAATAGAAATTAATAATAGTATAAACTACTTAGATTTGTCTATAACCAAAAATCTACACAACAATAAACTAGAAATCGGCATCTACCGGAAAACTACAAACAATGCTGTGGCCATAAACAAAAAAATCTACACATCCTTTTCAACAAAAAATAAGTACATTTAACAGCTTAATCAATAGAATGTTAAAACATCCATTAAGCAAAAACAATTATATTCAATAACTCAACTACATTAAATATATGGCAAAAACCAATGGCTATAATGAAGAAATCATAAACAAACCCGTAAATAAAACAAGAAAGAACAATATATCCAACATAACTAAACTAGAAAAATAATCTGATAACAACAAGAAAACATGGATAACACTTACATATACAGGAAAAGAAACGACAAAATTAGCCAATTTACTAAAGAAAGCCGATAAAAACGTAAAAATAGCATACAGAACTAATAACGAATTAAACAACATAATAAACAATACTATTGAAGAAAATAACACTTTCAACAGTAAAGGAGTATATAAATTGACATGTAAGGACTGCAACAAATTTTATATAGGAAGAACAAACATAAGTTTTAACATCAGATTTAAAGAACATTTTCGAGACTTTATTCACGCAGAAGGAAAATCAAGCTATGCAGAAGACGTTATCCATGAAGGACATCGCATGTTAAATATTGAGAACACCCTACCAGTAATGCACATAGAAAATAATCCAGCAAAGATAAACGTACTCGAAGAGATGGAAATCATCAAACCAGCTCACAGCAACGACCATCTGAACAAAATGCATCTACCAGATATTCAGTGAAACACCAGCTTTGAATCCTAACGAAGATGGCACAAGTCCCGAAAACGCTACAGTTAAATAACTAATTAAGTTGAGGAGACGGACTTTTCAGGTGAATATTCCAGAATTTTATTTTTTAACGGAACACATCATGAATCTTTTAAAAGTTGATTATGCAGCTAGTCAGGCTAAAATTAAACACAAATATTCTAACCTCAAAATGACACTACATAAAACGATTGCTAATATATACTTCAAAAAACAAAAATAAAAAAACAGAAATAATACAGCAACTAAAATACAAAAACAGGCCGAAATCAACTAGATAAAAAATTAAATCAGATTCTTATACATAAAGAAGCAAAACAACTAAACTACTACACGCAAGAGACTGCTATGCTATTCGGCAAATGTTGGACAATCATAGAAAACCAAATTCACGAAAAAAGTTAATAATAATATGTGCACTAAACATGAAACAATAAACATGAAACAATAAACAAGAAGGTAAATAAATTAAAAGCCATATCATATAACAATAAATCACACAATTTTGAGGATAAAAGAATTGCAAATCTTACAAAAGTAAAATCCAATAAACAGGAAACAGATTTACTAGAAATGGGGTGTAAATTCACCTTTCCTACACACAATGTAAAGAGAACACAACAAAATTTAATTACTGAAAGTGAAATTGCAATAACTAAACTTAATATTAATAACAAAAATTATGTTAGATATGAAGCAGCTAAAGTCATAAAAGAAACTACACCAACGATAAACATTAAAGATAAACAAACTCTTAAGAACATCTCTAAAATAAAAACAAAATTTAGGAGTAATAATATAATACAAACGTCGACAAGGGCAATACAATAGTTATTACGGAAAAGGAAGAATACAACAATAAAACCAAACAATTTATAAAAGAAAATAATTCGAAAAAAAATTGAAAAGGTCCCGACAGAAAAATATAACAGATAAATAAACGAAATATTAAAATCATGCCCTGTAATCACCAACACAATAACGAACATAATAAATACAAAAACAGCAAATGGATAAATAATACTACCTCACCACCATTAAAGAAGGCTCTTCCAAAAATCCATAAAGACACCATTCCCATAAGACCAGTTGTTAATTGCATGAATGCTCCTAACTATAAAATTTCTAAGTTAGTAGCTCAGAAAATGAAATATGTTGTCAAACTTGAAAATCGTTATACGATTAAGAACTCATTTGAAACAGCAGACAAACTACATCATTTAGAAATCAATAGAAATACTAAAATGACGTCATTCGACTAAAAACCTCTACACAAATATCCCGATAAAGGAAACAGCAAACGTAATAAGACAAAACCTAACAGACAGTAAACTTGCAGAAAACTATATCAGTCAGTTAAATAAATTAATAACAACAGCAATAAAACAAAATTACGTCCAATTTAACAATGAACTTTTTTATTCAAGAAGACGGGATCCCGTTGGGGAATCCTACATCCGGAATAATGGCCGAAATCTTCCTACAATAACGGAAAATAAACATTTTAAGGAACTAATAAGCGCATTTAACATAAACCTGATAATACGATATGTCGATGATGTACTAGTAATTTACGACAATGAACACAGAAAAGAAAAATAAATATTACAAGATTTTATAACATGCATAACAAAATCACCTTCACCGTGGAAATAGAAGTTAATAATAGTATAAACTAATTAGATTTGTCTATAACCGAAAATCTACACAACAATAAACTAGAAATCGGCATCTACCGGAAAACTACAAACAATGCTGTGGCCATAAGCAAAACATCTACACATCCTTTTCAACAAAAAATAAGTACATTACACAGCTTAATCAATAGAAAGTTAAAACTTCCATTAAGCAAAGACAATTATATTCAAGAATTCAAATACATTAAATATATGGCAACAACCAATGGCTTTAATGAAGAAATCATAAATAAACTCATAAATAAACAAAAAAGAAAGAACGATATATCCAACATAACTAAACTAGAAAATAATCTGACAACAACACGAAAACATGGATAACACTTACATATACAGGAAAAGAAACGACAAAATTAGCCAATACACTAAAGAAAGCCGATACAAACGTAAAATTAGCACTGATGCTAATAACAAATTAAACAACATAATAAACAATAGCATTGAAGAAAATAAAATTTTCAACAGCAAAGGACTATATAAATTGACATGTAAGGATTGCACATATTTTATATAGGAAGAATGAACAGAAGTTTTAACATCAGATTTAAAGAACATTTTCAAGACTTTATTCACGCAGAAGGAAAATCAAGCAATCCAAAACACGTTATGCATGAAGGTCATCGCATGTTAAATATTGAAAACACCCCTGAGAGTCCCGAAAGCGCTACAGTTTAAATAACTAATTAAGTTGAGGAGACGGACCTTTCAAGTGAATATTCCATAATTTTATATTTTAATTTTACAAAAAGTATTTAAAATTAATATGATTTCATTCAACTTCGTACAAAATTCTAACAAATATATTAATAAACAGCCTTACTCCCTATATTGATGCAGATCATCAAAGCAAACAGGTCTACAACAGATTCGATGTTTAGTACAAGTCAGATTTCAGAAAATAAATGGGAATATAATGACACTGAATATAGACTTGAAATATCAATATTACGTTAGCGATAAAGATTCATTGTAACACAATTAAAAATCGAGGAACGGATATATTGAATCACACAGCAAATCATTCAATCAAAATATGTAAAATTCTACTTCATGATTTATGTTATAATAATATCACAATTTTTACAATAAAATAATAACGATAGTACTAACATATTACATTCAATAAATTCATCATTTCATTTTCACATAAACCTGTAGTATTCTTACAGGTACTAGTTAGGCTATAATGTAAAATAACGTCCAATCAAGCCAAAATACCTAGACGTATTTTAAAATAGCTTATTCAAATAAACACATACATACCACTTCAAATCATCACGTGTACAGAATCCAACACACACGAAATTGTGAGCAATTTTCTTTTTAATTTTTTTTTAATATACGCATCAGAATTTATTATTACCTAATTCATATGAATTGTATACGTCAAACATGCTCGTAAAATCATTTAAGCGAATTCCAGGGAATGAAGCTATTGAGCTTGTTCTCATGAAAATATTTAAAAAATATAGATCTTCACCGATGATACCTACTTGTAATAGACACCGAAAAATCCCATGAACAATAAAATATAAACATGTAGGCCATATATATACACTAACGGTCTATCGACCGCAATTTTATTTTCATGGAAACCAGACATAGCATATATAAAGTGATTGAAAAGTCAGGTCTAGTTCGTTAACCAGAAAATTTAAACCATTAGATGTAGGAGTTAATCTGAAGAGAAAATTTTTAAACTTAGCCCTAGCGACTATAATTTTCGGTATTTCACAACGAAATATGCAAAATGGTTATTATTTATGGATAAACAATGCTTACTTCACTCTAGCCACAACAGTTTTAAGAAGTTGATTTTCTCCAATTTAACAATAGAATTGTGGGTTCCGTAAGCCAGCAAAATGGAACCATAATTTCAAACTGCTGAAGAATTCGTTTAGCTGACGCAGTTCCTGTGTAAATGACTTTCAATATTACACAAAACGCCTTAATGTTATGATAATGCATACTATCAAACGAACTGCAATCAAACAAAACAAGCAATTCATAGATAGTAGTGGTCTACAAAGTTAATGAAAAATGGGGGATATTTTGAAGAAGTGGCTGAATTAAAAAACGTAGGAACAATAATTACAAATAGAAAAGAAATACATAAAGACACTAAACATAGCCTCAATTCTTGAAATGCATGGCATTGTATATAACAGGGACTCTCGTCGTACCAGCTTATCTCATAAAATATTAAGCTGAAACTATATAAACATGTTATTCTCCCAGTTATAGCAAACATGTCTCTTACGTTGTGCGAGGAAAGGAGATTACGAGTATTTGAGTATAAAGTCCTTAGGAAAATGGTTAGACCAAAGAGACAAGAACTAGCAGACGAATGGAGAAGCGTTATTAACAGTGAGATACACGATAATTATAAAAAAAAACAAATTGTAAAAACGCTTAAGTGTCGTTGACAGCGATGGGCAGGAAATGTCGCACGAATGGGGTATAAAAGAAACGCATGGAATCTCCTTGTAGGAAAAGCAGAGGGAAAATGTCCAGTTCGTAGACAAAGAATGAGGTGGGGCAGTAACATTAACCCTGATTTCAGGGAAGTAGATCGAAGTAGAGGATGCATGGAAAATGTTAGCTGAGGATAGGAATGTATGAACAGCTTATATTCGTGTGGCCATGAAACTACAGGTGCCATTGTGACAGGTGTTTTTTTATTTCGGGTTACATGTAAACCCTCACATCTAATAGTCGGGTTTGGCTGATTTATGAAGAATTCATTCATCTTATTTCATTATAAATTACTGGGATTCGTTGGGTGTCCACTAGTTAAAGATCGCTGATGATCTGTAAAAAAAAAATTCAAAAATCTTTTTATGAGAACTACCGCAGTGGTTTTATTCCATCGGAATTCGCTACAATATACGAATCGACATTTATTTGATATGAAAGATGGAAAATTCCATCTTAAGTATATATCAAGAATATTTCATGTCTTGTAAAACTAACCTGCTAACCTGCGATTCGTTAGAACTCGAATTCAAACCAGGCCGTGGTCCATTCATTTTGAGGACTGAAAACCTTGTTAGTGTTATTTCTGAACGGAAGTAAAGATGTGGTTCAATGTCATATATTTAATCAATTCAAATTAATCAAGGCCCTCAGCAACATTTACCTTCATTTCATCCCCAGATTTCAAAGATATTAAAATTCGTAGCTAAATAAATATATCAGCCAACTAAAGTGTAACATGACTTTCGCATTCTCGTATATTTAAAACACATATGTATATTTTTATTTTTCTATATTTGAATAAATATCAGATACCAAAACATATGCTATTAAAACGAATTATTTAGTCGGTCCGTCACGTTCGTCACAACAAGTCCGCTTCGATGAACGAACAAGAGAAATGAGGTTAGGGATGAATTATATTTGTTCGGATTTTTAAGTTTTTAAAACGCTTCTTGTTTATGATAACACGTGGAAAATCTTGACAGGTATAATCACCAATTTAACTTTTCCCTCTTTCTTCAAGATCATTAAACGGAGATATTAGTTTTATACAAACCATTTTACTAATAATTTTATCAATGAACTTAAAATCCTGAAGCCAATCCTATACATTTGTGTTTGGAACTGAATCTATGAGACTTCGTAAGAAGGTTGATATTGCACAACGACCTATGACTAAAGACACCAAAGGAAACTGTGTTCATTACTTTTATGTTACCAACTTAGAAATTTTAAATTTTATTAGCATAATTTACCTGTAACATAATCGATGAAAATACAAATTCATTTAATATATCATGTGATGAAAAGAGGTTTAGGTGGCAGTGCATAATAGCTGAAAAATACTTACGGAATTGCAGACGACCATTATAAATGGGATGTTTGTAGAATGTTATATCAATGATATTTATGCCTGAGCAATAAAGATTGTGAATACATTTTTAAATTTGCAGAAGAAGTGAAACTATTTATTACGTTATAATTGTCGGTCATTTTTAATTTTCATTGAATGACTACAGAAAAATATAAGTGCAACAAATCATTATTATAGATTTATATAAATTATTTTAGGCGTGATAACCTAAAAGCTAACCTAATGTAATTTTATCTGTAGAAGTATGAAATGGAATGGCATATAATGCAATGCGCCAAAATTATAAATTGAGATAATCTTCATTGTCGAAAAAGACGCACTGATATCGATGGAACTGTGTTAAAAATCAGGTGTAATAGCTAGAGTGGTCAGATAAGGAAACGTTCCATGTTTTAAAAATAAACAGATATTAGAGTGGTCATGACAAGAAATACTCTCACTTTCCTTTCATTTTTACAACTAAAATAGGCTAACGATCATTAAGTTCCACGTACAAATACATGTTTATATACAGTTTTATGAACATTTGGTTGCATTAAATTAGTATTTAAGAGGGGAAAAAACACATTTCTGATATTACATACCCATGCCGTGTCATTACGAGATATTATAAAAAGTTATGTTTTTACGTAGTGAATCTTTAAATTCTAATGAAATATGCACTTTATACTGATTTTACATGTATTATGTTCATTGTCAAATACAGACGTTTAAACAGGTTGTTCATTATTTGACTGTTTTCTGAAATGTAAAATACAGGAAGAAATAAGGGCGACTAGCATTGATGACCAATTCTGAAGCCGTACGTAACTCCACTGCCACTAGTTAAACAAAAATCGATAATAGTCGCTTGTTACAAACTTACATTATTACGGTACGTATCTCTACACTATAGCGAAATGTGTAATGGAGTTATTTGTGATTTAGTCCACCAACATTTACTGACTTTTCCGCTAGAGGCAATACATTGAAATTAAAAAATCTGTGAAAACAAAAATCCTTAAGCTTAGTTAAAATTTGGCATGTTAGATTGCGATGGAATATTATAACCATATCACCAATTTTTTTTAAATTAACAATACTAGAAGTACGCCATCAATGAATACCCAATGGGAAGAATTTCAAATTATCGATGATATATCATCATTAGCGCCCGGATGTTTAATTACCTTACAATGTTTAAAAAATGTCCTGTAAACTTCCCTTACATTTCTCTAAAAGACGTAAAACTGTTAAAGAAATTACTTAGCGAAAATTACGTAGTAATTCACCCAATTAATAAACTATTGATTTATTAATTACAAATGGTCTAAGACAAATAATAATTTTTTATGAGGTAAACTGTTCTAAACAATTCATGTTCTTAGTAGGCAACATATAATAATTTAAAAGTGTATAATTGTCACTAGGTTAACCTCGATTCCTATTAAACTAATATTAAAAAAGTTATTAACTAAACATATACATTGTAATACAATAATGATCCTAATGATCAAAAGTGAAAAGATCGGCTTCAGCTAACGCTGTTTTATACTTGAAGAAACTTCTGTCTACCTCTACAGATGTAATGAGTGCTTATTTGAAAAACGCTATTTCACCCGATTATTAAATATTAGTAAAAAAATATACATTCTTAATTCTTTATCTGTCAAAATACAGGGTTACTGAAACATTTTTATCTAACACAAATTTATTAAATTTATAACTGCTTCCCCAATCTCTTCATTTACATTGTTCTATACAATACTCAGCACTATTGATTAAGTCTAATGACTTACCACATGACTTTTTTATCATAGATTATTTAAAATTGACGTATAAAATGCGAAAAGTAAATTAAAATGACCTTGAAAATTACAAATAAAATGTGTTTAAAATAACTTTATCATTAAATGTGGAAAAAATGCATTTTAATTACTATAAAACATATGTATCTAACATATGTATTGCACAATGTACTAATTATCAATCTGATCGTCTCTGACTACTCGTATTTTATAAGATGATTTTCATAAAATTCGGTCTTAATCATCATTATGAACTTTTAGCAGGGATTTTCTGTCGCCTTAGTTTTACTCAGAGTGATCTTGGGTGTGAATCACCGCTGTTTGTAGCATTCCCAATCTCTCTTTCCTCGCGGTTGGTATTGTTCGAGATAGTTTAGGTAATCATCTCTTACCATCCTCAAAATATGTTGCTTCAAATTTTCACGTCTTTGAAATCCCATTGTATGCCCATCACAGAACAAGGAGAATTATATCTCATTACTTCTGGTTTGCCATAATAATAATAATATTTAAAAAATAATAATTAATATAGCGCATTCCATGAAAATGTCATACCGAAATGAATATTTTTTTGCGTAATGATATATCTTTAAGGATCAAATTTTCTGATTCTATAAGTTGTATTATTTTAATCTAATATTAGTGGTGGAACTTGTCATAATTGCAAACCTGTAAACACGCAAAAATTTTACCAATTGTGTTTAACGATTTGGTTGTATTAATTCATTTGTTTATTTTACAAAACTCTTTGTTTGAAACCATACTTTGGTCTCCCTAGTCGTAAATGTAAAATATTACTTGACGTCTAATGTTCTATATATTAAATGTGTCCTATAATTGTTACTGTACCATGGTCAGTCAGTCACAGAAACGTCTAAAAATACTGTACGCAAAGTAAAAAATAATTGATGGCATAAAATCCTCTTGGATCTACGTTATCGGTACACACAACTAACAAAAACGTATTGAAAGACATTTCTTGTAAAGTTCATTATTTTTCCGCTTAGTGTCCCGTGACTTGACTGGCATTGTCCTATACGTAATATGCTAATACGCATGGTTGGCAGTGAGTTGCTTGCGTGCACTCCGCTGAGGATACACATAAACATGGTTAGGAAATATGAGTTAGACTGTTCGGCACCGCTGTTCATAAAATAATTTCTGACCCTTTTTTTATGTAAAAATTGAGCTAAAAGACTGTTAAGCGGAAGCATTTAAATATATTCAGGAGAAGTTGCAGTAAACGAAGCAAGCAAAAACCCTACGTGTTGATTGTCAGAAAATAGACCTTACAAAGAACAAATTAGATCCAGTCAGTTCATTGGAAAAATTACGCATAGGACCATCTTAATATTAACTGCTGCTGCCTAGTTTATATGGAAGGCGACGAGAAGTTCAGAAGAAATACTTTGTGTCTAGTGTCAGGTTATGTGACACAGCAAGTGTTGCTTACAGATAAAAGTGAAAGTGTTTTTCTGAACATAGTTGATTTCTTCAAAAACTTGAGGTGATAAATATGTTCAGTTGGAGCCGCAGATAATGAATAGGCCTATACAATTAGCAAGTGACACTGTTTACTTTATATTTGCGATGGTGACATAAAAGGGAACTTTTCGAATTCGTACAGTGGAAAGGGGGCATAAATGCGATTGGCGGGCCAAGTACAAAGGATGTCACTGATGTATGAAAATTCGGGGAAGAATATACAAAATGGTGCAGAATTATGTATGTGAGCTGTTTAAAACCAAACCAAAATAAATGGAGTCACAAAATTATATAGGAGAAAGGAAAGAATTTTTTAGAAAAACAATTTGAATTATCTTGCATCTATTCATAAGACACTCATGGCTGTATACAAAACGTGTGAAAGCGTTAGATTAGACCAGTATTTAAGAGTATGCCAACTAAACTGTCAAACAATCAGCGCAAACAGCGTGGGATTTATGCGTGACAAGGAACACTATATTTTATTAATGGTTCAAGTCAGGTCAAGTTAGCGGAGAAGACTAGGAGAGAAATGCAAATCTCAAACATCGTGTTATAAGCGAGTCATCAGACTAGGCTAATTAGAGTTATGTTTTATGTTTGTTTAAAAGTAGAATTCAATTACGTCAGCAATATTGGTTACTAACTAGAGCTTACTAATTGCGATTTACGTTAATTTTTTGAAAGCACATTGCACTCTGATAAATAACTAACTTATAAGAGATGTGTATTACATTCTGGGGGTTTTTTAGCCATTTTTATTTCAGTGGTTCAATCTGAAATCAAAATAGTAAATCTTACATCAGGTAAACTGTAATAAACTCCACACCAAGCGCGACAGGCTTAGAAGGCTCTTGGTTTACAAACTGGCTGCTGGCCTCAAGTCCACACGTGTTAATTACAGATGTAGACGATCATATAGGGGTGAATGTAGGTCGAACCAGCTCAGTCCCATTAGTCTGCGCCAAGTTCTGGCCTAACCATAGGTATGGCGCCGACTACTAAATTGTCATCAGTAATATATATATATATATGCACACACACACCACATGCATTACAATTTTAGTAGGTATATTTAAACAATAGGGAAGGCACTTTGTTATTAAGTATTTAATAGTTCCGTTATTTTATAATATTATAAAAATAAAAATAACTTAAAATAAAATAATCAATATTAAATAAAAAATATTTTAAATGGTACATGGTAAAGCGAGTTAATTAATACATTATGATTTAAAGTATATTTATGTAACAGCAAATTAATTTACAATTTTCGTAGAATTGATAAAGTATTTGCAGCTTTTATTAATCTCCGTTACCGAAAAATGTTATCTAGTTTCATAGTATTTGTGAATTTGTGTTAATATTGCCTTTGTAATTCTACATAAAATTCAGATATGTCAGTCAGCACAAAAATAATTGTCAAATTTCAAGTCACACATCACATATTAGGGTCATAACTTCGGTATTAATTGTGATTTAGGTTTTTTTTTCATTAAAATGATAACTTGAAATGTGCCCTCCAAACGGATTATTTTGGAAAATTTAAGTAAGGATCACATTTCACAGAATGATGTAGATGAACCATGTTAAAGCGGCATTATGAGTTGACATTATGTCAGTCAGTCACACATACTTTGCATAGATAATAATAAAATAAACATTGTTTTCTTGAGAAGTTGCATATTTAAGTTACAGTTTCTTAATTCAGACCTTTCCTCTTCAATCACGTATATAAAAAGTCTAATTTCAACAATTGTATATTTGTAAGCATTTTGCCCAGCAAAAAGTGTATTGTAAATGTCAGCACATATGGAATTGAATCAATAATAATATTAATACATTAATAATAAATAATGTGGCTCACTATTAAGGCAATCATTCTGTATCACCTGCCTGTTCGTCTCTCTTTGTTCCATATTTATCATATGAACATATTCTCAAATAGACCTTTTCGTAATGTCATGTCCTCCCTCGCATCCATGTAAATTAAAAAACGTAGGAAGAAAAAAACAGTTTTAATATTTATACATATACGATATATATATATATAATATATATTAATATATATATATAGAGAGAGAGAGAGAGAGAGAGAGAGAGAGAATTAGGGATGACGAATGAATGTATCATTTACAATTGTTAGAATTTAAAACCTTAAGGGATTATAAGGGACGGCAGGGGAAAAAAGAAAAAAATCATGGTTTGACTGTTAAGTTATTACTGCCCTTTTAGAAATCAAACACAGATTGAAGTAATTGCAGCTTGTTTTTTCTATTACTCTTTTAGAAGTACGTATTCGGTTTAAATTTGAACCAGCCAAAAGACCAACATTATAAAATGTAAAGGGTTCTGCCATAAATATGTACTATCATATCCTATTTGTTTACTAGCTTTAATACTTAGTATATCAAATAGCTATTAGAAAGGACAAAAGGTTGAGGAACCACTTTTTTAAAATACACAAACAGCAAGATATTGAACTTACAGTTTCATAATGATAAATAGGACCGTTTGTATATGATATATCAATGTTTTTAATAATAACAAAAAAGGTTTATCAAATATGATTTATTACACCTATTTTACAATGCACAAATATCATGTTGTATATACAATTTTATATTATCTTTTCTATAAGTAACGTGCATTAACTAAATTACATTGTTAAGACATATTTCCAATATTACAGCAAACTCTGGTCAATTTACAATTTTCAACAAAATCTTGTATATAGTTTTCTATGCGTTAATGCTTACAATTTAAATTAAATATGAAGTATCATACTGTTAACAAAGTACTTAATAGTGATATTTACTAATGAATCATGTACAATTATAGAGAACAACAGTTTCAGAAGGAGTGTTCAATAATATACACAGGAAAAATATTAAAACTTGTATTAAGTCCTCATTCCCTCTTGGATTTGGAGACTGGTTTCTTCCATTGGGTCGAAGGATTTGCTCTTCTTTCCAGGATTTTTGCAATGCCGCATAAACTCCTCGCCACTCACTGTGTATCAACAGAATCTTCTTGTAAATTAAAAAGGAGATAAAAAAAAATTAATATAAAGTAATTACAGGAAACAATAGTAAAAATCCAGCTATAAGCAATGTCTTCCTTAATGGATGCACACTAATGTTTCGATTGGTATTGGCCAGCTTCCCAAATTATAATTTTTCAATTTTGTCTCAAAAATGAATCGGTATCCAATATTCGTGAATATTAAATTATTGTACAATCTTAAGCCAAAATCTATGGACTTGAGGTTATTTCAGATGTTACTAACTGTCTAAGTGCGACTCATATGCCGGGATGAGATTAAGATCAACCCCCATCCTGAAATCATCATAATTAATTAGAACTATGTTTTGACTGAGTATTAATAAAGTAATTAAGTAAAAACAAAAGCTAATGATAATAAATGTCACATGCTTTTGCTGAAGTCCATCCAAGGCTTGTGAATGGAAAGGATTGGTAGACATTATGGAGCGCGACGAACTTCTACTCTTGTGGGTGATACGTTGAATTCATTCTGCGAATTCAGCTTTCAATCTAGCTTTAGCACAGAATCTGAGCCGGCAGATTCCTGTAAAATAAAATTTTTAGATAGGTACTGACGTTTGGACAGTAAGAAACATTTATAAATTTTAGATTGAGAATATTAATTTAACATACAACCAATTGCCAAATTGATTCCTGTTAAGAAAAAAAGTAATATTATCAAATATTATTATTTTTTTTACTGTAGTAATGAATTGAGTAATGATATAAATAACACAAACAGCAATTTTATTGGTCCACAATACTAAAAAGTATTTATTATATGTCGGGCATTTTTGGCACAAGTATATTATGTACAATAATTTAAATTTCCATTACATATTAACGATGTGCACATATTCAAGTAAGAAAATTAAGAAAAACTTAAAATCAACATAAGAGAGTTAATTCTACTTTTAAGCTCTCCATTTAAACTGTATAATTTTCAACAAAAGTGTATTCCTTAAACTATTTACCTCAACTTTTTTTTATTTAATACACAAGTGATCTTCTGGTGATACTAATATTAAAATATAATGTAGTCAATATGCCCATTTCACCAATTAATGTTTTAAAATGGTCAACAAGTTTCTTACAGCAAGCTGTCCATTCTCAAGACCAGATATTGACAGTCTCAATATCTGGTCGTGAGAATGACAGTTTGGCTTTGTAGAAATTGTTTGACCATTTTAAACATTTTAATTGTGAATGGGCCTATTGGACTACATATATATTTTAATATTTACTCAACATACACTTATAAAAAATTAGGTTTACAAAATGTCCATAAGTGCGTGATCTGGTCTTATAAATAAGAAATATCCTACATGATGAATAATTGAATTGCATTATGGAAAACTTAATTTATCAAACTAACCTATAATTTTATAATATGAAAATAAGAACATGATGTATCAGTCGTCCTCACCCAAATGAATTTTCTGTTTAAAAAAATTCAAGTAAGTTTAAAAAGAAATCTATTTTAATTAAGGGGCGATCATAGGACCAGGGACATATTTTAACATTTTATACATAACTCAAATGTGGAATTCAATACGTACATAGTAGTTGAAATTCATTGAGAATGCTCTAAATGAAAAACAACAGAATTGGTTAATATTATCGATATTCTATGAAGTTTAGTAATAATATGTATTATATTACTGTAGACAGATTCTATACATTCCGATGGATAGAAAATAATATGATCAAAGAATTTTATAGTTTCTCTTCACATTTTCAACATAACTTCATTGTGAAAATAAATGTTTCAGAATTTTGTTACTTTACACTTATGTTAGACTTCATGTCGGTGCATAAACTAATTTAAGATCTTACTTTGAACATAAATATCAATATACTAATAAAATGAATTGTAAAGGACAGTTGAGGTTATATAGTTTAGTTGTTAAAATAAAAAATAATACCCGACATATTATTGTCATCCTCAATTAAATGACATTTCTGTATAAAAATCTTCAAGTAATAAAAACTACAAAAGGGCCTTTCAGAATCTTGTTAATGTTCCAATTAAATGCAGATGATGGAAAAGATTCTACGGAAATTTATGTAGTTTATGGACCACGACTGATGTATCAGGTTATTATTTTAAGCCGATTTTAACATTTTATTTATAAAAACATCAGTTCAAGACACTAATTTGGGTGTGCAAATTCATATTAATTACGAAATTAAACAATAGCTTCAAGACATACATTCCAATTTCGTAGGAAGCTTCCTACAATTCGTAGCCTA